>JAYMSS010000082.1:0-14284 GCA_036897785.1 Plantago rugelii | reverse complement strand
GAGATTTTCTTACATTTCATTTCTTCCTCAGACTTCCATTTATTTCTTCTTCCTCACTTCCATTTCTTCATTTCTTCTACCTAAGGTAATCCTCCAGCTTCATTTCCACCGGCCCAACCACAAAACCTACGTCACCACAAACTTGAAGCAAGTATTCCCTATCCCACTTCTCCATAGCAGGACAATTTTCCAAACAACCTTCCAATAATACCGGCTTATTCGGCTCCTCAAACTTGGACACAAACTCTTGAATTGAAATCCCTCTCC
This sequence comes from Plantago rugelii, assembly GCA_036897785.1. Lineage (NCBI taxonomy): Eukaryota > Viridiplantae > Streptophyta > Magnoliopsida > Lamiales > Plantaginaceae > Plantago > Plantago rugelii. Next base: position 14,017 of record JAYMSS010000082.1, on the reverse strand, counting down.
TCTTCAAGATGTTATCCCTATGTAAAGAACATCAAGGAGTGAGAGGTATATTCTGCTCGAAAACGTTTTGAGTTCAAGCTTGAATATTTGGGTATTCGGCTCGAAAGCTATTTTATAAGACCTGAATTAAAAAGATCCTGTAGCATGCAGATTACTTGAGCTATGAGTTCCTATTTGAAGGAGGAAGTAAGTCAAACAAACTAAAATTAATCATAATTATGTGTGCTTTCATTTTCAACATACCTCAGCGACAATTTGTGCAGCTGGGTACTTGGCCACCAAAGCAAAGTTTTCAATGGCCCAAGGATCAGCACCAGTCTGTTGAACAGACAGCATTTAGAAAGACAAATCGGAAGACAAAACATAAGGTAACCCAAGAAGAAACTAATTTAGTATGGTGACAAGGAAAAAGAGAATATTTTCATACAAATTACAGTCAGTGAGGAGAGGATAAAAAAGTCTGACACATTAACTTAAAACTGTAAAAGGTGTTTAATAAAATAATGGATTTAATCAGCTATTCAGCTAAAGCTTGTTTGGGACTTATGGCCAGGTATACATGACTTGACACCAACTCACATACTTTCCTCAACTCTCGTCAACACCAAAACTTGTCTACTACCATTATATTAACCAACTCTAAACCAAAACCAATCCATCACATATTTCAAACATTCTATTAAGTATCAGGTGTAACCAAAAGGAGTATCTATTTCTATGTTATTGCCGGTTCTAAGTGGATAGATCCAGTTAAAATATCCTATCTATTTATAAACTGTAAACACATATGTATTTCAGCTTAAGTGGAGGAATGACCCAAATATAAACTCAAGTACAGCCAATTAAAACACTAAGAAAATAATATATGAGCATTTCAAAGGCAAACACAAGCTCATTTTAAAAGAGGTTCTATTCATATCCTTATCCTACTTTCTCCTACACAACAAGATAGATTACAATCGAAGTACCACCCGTTAGGCGTGCAGTAATTAACAAAGGATGCTACTAAATGGTACATATTACAAGATATATAGATTCATATACAGAAAGTTCTATATTCTATTGGTGCAGCAAGAGTGTATACTAAAGAATACGTTAGGGGAAAAGCATACATATCAAATACTAAAAAAAGATAAATGGGAACACCTTGCAAGGCATACGCAAGATTCCATTTCAATAAAATATAGACAAGAATATTTCCTAAGGTTATTGTGAAGATAGAAATAAGTGTAAATTACTAAGCAACCAAGTATTCGTATACACAGGTCTAAAACGAATTCTATGTTTTATTATGTAGTTATGTAGATGTTATAGTCCTTTATTATTATTATTAGAAAAATATTAGTCCTTGTGAATGAATGGGGGGTAGCATCGGTGAAGGCAAACAACTCCAACGCAGCCTATGACAGTTTTCGTTGCACCAATGTGTATCTTAAAAAAGCATAAATATTTAATAATAAATGGTTAAATGAGATCTATACTCCCAATACCCTTCTAAAAGAGACACAGCTATACGAATAATTATGAATTATGATTTCTATGATATTGATAGAAATATATGCCTTTCTATAAGGTATAAGGTTTGAAACACGTAAGAGTTAAAGAATACAGCAAGCAAAGAATACCATTTAGTATAAATATTTTCATAGTTTCATAGATATACGTATCTGATTCATTATACTTCACTTAGTTTTTGGAAAGATGCTCAAGGATTACGTGTACTAACTAAAAATTAAGAAGAGTACTTTATTCTCTATTCGGGCGAAAATTCTAGGTAAAAACAACAAAGTAGCCTCGTTGCGTCAAACTAGAAAATTCTCATTTATACTTGCCATTGCACAAAGATATTTAGAATCTTTTATCCACGCTAACTACTCAAAAAACTTTGACTTTCATTGCTTTGCTTGCTGCTTGTGACTAATCAATTTTACTTAACAGAGTTATCTCTTTCTATTCTATTTTTCGTTGATCACTAAATCTTTATTTACATTTGCGTGTTACACCAACGTAAGACAAAATAATACGTTATTCATAATTTTAGCACAGAAGGTTATTCCATAGTATCCCTACGCTAGGTAGTAAAAAGTTACTTTTAGTTTGATCTATCTACTAAGAGTTGAGAAGTTCAAAGGATAGGATAATAGGTGTTCACTGTTAAAGACCATACTTCTAGTAACCAAAGCAAGAAGTCAAAAAGATAAAGGGCGTAAAACAAGAGAAAAGTACCTTAGAATTACTCGAATAATCTTCTATTAGCAGAAAGCAAGCAGTTATAAACTAAATAAACAGAGACTTTTATAGTATTAGACTTAGTATCTTAGAATAGAAATCATTTTTTAGTAAACTTATATGGTGTAGATTACTTCCTATGTCATTATCTTGAGACCCTTTTTTATTAAAATGGTATATCTATGCTCTTTATTACAACTCAATTTCTTATTCTTTCTATAAAATAAAAGACAACTAACTCCCGTGCCCCGTGCAATTCCTATGGAGAACCAAACTTGGCTTACAATAACCTAATCACGAACAATCACTATTTATACAGAGAATGTAGTTTTCCAACAACAGCCTAGAATGTTTTTTCATACTAAAATAAAAGATCTATTTATTCCTAATATAGCTATATACATGTATACCAATTACTTTGTTCTTCTTTCTCTGTTATTTATTCTCTAACCCAGCACTTTCTAGGATATTTCTATAGTTTAGTACAAACCAATTTACAACTAGACTAAAGATTCCTCCTTAAAGCTTAAAAATAGAATATCGGTAGAACATTTAAAAGAGTCTTTTATTTACTTATTATACTTATCCATATTTAGAAGACATACACATTCCCTACAATGTCTTTTCCTTCCATCAAAATAGATTCTATAGTGTAGAAGAAATCTTAGTGTGTACTTAGCTCTAATTAAGTAGGAAAAGAGACATCTTAGCTGCTCAACTCGAATAAAGAAATATATGAAGAAAACAAAAGAAAAAGGAGATATATTCCATAAGCAGGACCTATACGTCATAGACATGCAAATAATAAATAGAATAAAATAATGAATAATGCCATTAACCCAAGAGAAACCCAGTACCTAGTTCATTCATCTTAAACAAATCACCTATCAAGATACTCCTCTAATCAATCTGAAACAAGGTAAGGTATTATATATAAAAGCAAAATTATTCCTCCGCACAGTACTCAATCCTTCTTATATATATCTTACTAATCAACGAGAAAGAAATATATGAAATTTTGGAGGGATCTTATACTGTGTTGGCTAGCTACGTTATAAATTAAGTACTTATCGTATATCGTATATTTAAGTATGTAGGAAAACAAGAAAGAGTAAATAACAAATAAAACAAATAGTTAGTCAAAAAAGAGAGATAAGTTCTAGCAAGTCCATTAAAGTAAAAAGAATCTAGACTTAGAAGAATCTTTAAGTTTAAGATAAAATAAAAGAGATACGAGCATGTTGAAGGCAAACAATCCGTCGTATAGTATATATAAGATAAGCTAAAAGCAGATCAAGTACTACAACTATACAAAGACACGCCTATAATAAAGTAATCGGTAAGAAATACATACACTCTTTTTTTTATCTCTCACTTTCGTAGAATATTTATTTAATAGAATATAGATTTTGGCATATAATATCTAACCAATAGCATGCTAGGATCTAGTAAATCTAGTAAAGAAGAAAAAATAACTACTTAAATTATTATCCATAAATATCAAAGACAAGACCCTCTTACTTATAGAATGAATAAATCCTATACAATGAAGATTACTTACCACTGACAACCTTTCCTTTTTTGAATTTATTGCATACTATTTATTATATATACACTTTGTGAAAAAAGGAGGTGTACCTAAACAATCCTACACCATAATGTGCTATACCTAAAAAAGTCAAGTAGATAATACAGATCTAAAAGAGGTTGTAAGAAAGAAGTCGGGGAGAAAGCACATATTCGCAATAGAAGAAGAAGAAATTCTAAGAAGGATTGACAAAAAATACGAACGAAAAGTTGCATTCACATATATATGTGTCTAAATTAGAAAGACTTCCTTATCTCTTCTATGCGCTTGTTCTAACATAAGTCTCACCCATTTTTTTCTATTTTATTAGTTAGTTTTATTAGTTAGAATGCTTTGCTTATCTATACCCAATCCCAAATACTGAAGTCCATGACTAAATAAAGTATCACCTTCCTTATTTCTTCCGAGAGTGTGTACCGATTAAATCCTTGCAGGAAAGTTAGTTTGACAGGCAAAGGACATAATTATTTATTAAGAATCATTGTTCTGTCCCTAAAAATACAGTAGTAAGACAAGTAGTAAATATCAACACCCCGTAAATAGCAAACAGAGCAGAGATCGACTCAACAGATCAAGCTTCCTATATCTATACTATATTTCTTTTTTTTTTATATTGTCAGTATTCTAATTTAGTATTCTAATTTACTAGAATTCAAGTAAGCCACCTTGGTTGGATACTATTCTAAAAAGTATGAAGGACTCGCTCATAAAGCATAATTAATTTATAATAAGGAAATTCAAAGCTAAGAACTAGAATATGTCTATCAGACTTAGAAGAATAGTTGATTTCTATTAGTAACTGATAGAATTTGGATTTCTTTCCATCCATCATTATCTTCTTGGAGACCTTCTCTATAAAAAAAAAGAGTAGCAACTAATAAAGGCTTTGGTATAACTAAACAAAGTCTAAAAATATGAGAGACTAATACCTACTTTTATTTTCTATATTTGTGTTTTCAGATAATGCTAGCCAATAACTACTATTTCTAACTATTTCTAAAAGGGAAAGTCCTAAGAAATCGTAGCACTGGTAATCCATATTTCTTGCTTAAGCTTACTTAAATTGTGATCTAAGACTCCTTTCTTCTCTATCTCGAGTTCACCTCCCATCCTTATTTTCAGATCCAGGCTATCCTATCCTACTTCCCACCCAACAAACAAGACTTAGAAAATAACTTTTTGTCCGAATTCTTTAAATTAATCAAGGACAATCAACCACTATTTACTACAGAATCTGTTTTTATATGGAATATAGTTCCAACAGCCTATCGATGACTTCATACAATGCATTGAATTGATTTAGAAGACGCTCTATTACCAAATACAAGTATTACAAAATTATTCCTACTAATATATATATATATATAGCTATATACTATAGTATGCCAATGACTTTTTCTTCTCTGTATCCAAAAAACCAACCAGCACATAAAAAAAAGAAGCTTAGGAATAACTAAGAAAGTGAGAGAAAGGCAGAAAAGGATAGAAAAAATACATGACCTCACAATCTAATTTGAATTTTTCATTCAAATACACGTAACCAGAAAAGGCCTTGCACCCATTTTATAGAATTAGACACTACTAAACTACCTCTGCTCTGTTATATTCTCCAATCCGGCACTTCAATGTTATTTGGTCATACATAAGATTCTAGTACAAATTACTTTACACCTAGGCTAAGAATTTCCATAAATATTGGTAGAGCACTTACTTAATAAGATATATAAATTTAGGGTGTAATAAAAAGATAGCCCTAAAGATCACATTTCTCCCAAATCTCGTAATCATAATAATATAGACAACTCATGATGGAGACAACATTCATAGATTAAAAGCAGAGGTAGGTGTAGGCATCTTATCTAGGAGTAATGAGAAAGAAAAGGAAACCGAGCAAAGGTCGAGTATAAAGGCATTCCAAAAGAAAGAAGGGGAATATTATTATATCCTAATAAAATAGACATATTAATCCAAACAAGAGAGATCTACCTAGTTCATCTTAAGCAATCACTAATTAGAATTCTAATTAATTCCGAAAACACCGTAGACACTCCTTCGAAAAATATATGTATTCATTTTAGTATGTATTGTAGTATTAAGGTAAAGAGGTCTCCTTCTAATGGTAGGTAGTATTAATCCTTATTATCTCTCTACTTATTATTTCCCTATTCTGTATGTACTTGTAAATGAAGGAAACAGTAGAAGTTAATCATTTATGTTGGGGCTCTATGTTATAAAATACGAAAGACTTTGCAGTAAGGAGACAAGCCCGTCCATTACATAAATAAAATGATAGACTGATAAGACATCTTTAAGACATATTTAGTTCTAGAAAATAGCATGCTCTGTTGGAACAAATAATATAGTAAAGAAGTGTTTTAAAGGCTAAGAAGAATAAAAAAAGGAGTAAAAGGAGAATACTTATTAGATTCTATATTATTATGAACTACATACTTAAAACCACTATGCAGAAGATATACATACAAAATATACAAACAAAATACAATATAGATATAATAGGACTAAGTACTACAACTACACCCAACATAATAACTTAATAACTTACTTTTTCCTTAAGACAACCTGTTTTATGTACGAAATGGTATAGGATTATTCGTTTCAAAATAGTTAACCTTATGCTTAACTTCATTCATTTTTAGTTGTTCTAAGTTGACTTAGTTTCGGGTTTACTACACTAATTATCTAACGATACGAAAATATGAATATGAAGGAGAACATGACTCTTTCGCTTGTAACAAATATGGATTTCTGCTTTACTACAAATACAAAACAACAATCTGGTCAATTAGATGATGTCCTAAGTATAACACAAAGATAATAAGAAATTTGAAAACCGAGAAGTAGAATTTGTAAGAAACGAGATGTAAAGCGATATTTCCACCAAGTCATTTGTGCACACAAGTAAACTATAATAGAAAGTTATTCTAACCTATATGCCTATACTTGTAAATAGACTTTTCCTATCACAAACAAGTAAGACTTTGTAAATAACTCTTGTTATCCAAATTCTTTTCTATTAGCAGCTTTTTTATTAGATAGATATCTCCATCCTTTCGAGTATTAAGGTATATACATTACTACAGAAAATAATACGAAATCGTTGCACCTAGCGTATATTAAAAATAGTAGTAGTTTATAGAATAGAATAATTCCAAAAACCCATTAAGGTGTTAGAAGTAAGTAGACAAGCTATAATGAATAAATATCTTATCCATTGTTTATGCTCTGAATATCACTTCCTATTTGTTGTACTAAATACGAGCATAATCTATTTGCCATAGATCCTAGAAATCCAAATTTCCGCGGAGCCGTATAGATATCATTGATTCATAGAAATACAACAAACAACAAATAGAAAGACGTTAGAACTCTGAATTCTAAAACTATTACTTTGTCCTAATACGCTTAGAAGTAATGTCATGGTACCAAGGTTGACTAAATAACTTAACTATTAGGTAAATATAGGATTTGTGTGTAGTAACCCTCTGCCTCGTATGTCTAGTGAAACTAAAGGTGGAAAAGTATGGAATGAAAGCAGGATAGACTAGATTCAAGACATAAAAAACCCTAGAAGAGAATAGAACATACAGTTAGGATATCAAAAAAGCTCCGGGATCAACAAACAAATGTTACTAACAAAGAGAAAAGAAATAATAAAGAGAAGAGGCACCTAGTGTTGGTGTAAATACAAACTAAGTTTATGACTTATAGAGAAAGGAAGGAAGGCCAATCCTCATTTCATTCTCCGTTCGGAATGAATTAATGAAATATATAAGCAACTGGTAGTAAATATCCGATAATCCACAGTACCATATACATATAATGAAATTAAAGAAGCAAACAAAACCAGAGTCGATGTAGCCAGAGAAGAAAAGAGTACGAACACGAAAACTGCCTCCGTTATAAATAATGAAACTTAGAAGAGAACACCAACAAAATAAAGGATCCTTTGAGTGTCTAAGAAGAGAACTGTTAGTTAAGGTAGAAGTAGCAGGCAAGACATCAATAAATCCTATACAACGAAAGTCTCGACCATAATAAGAAATAGAAGAAGAAATCAAAGACAAGGCAACAACATATAACATATATAGAAAATATCCTGTCTTAGACCTAGCTCTTTTTAAAAATACATATTAGAGGTAGAAGACAAACAACTCTAACTCATTCTTTATCCTTTTATCCGGTTCTATATCCTATCGTTTTTCCAATGTATATCTAATAAAAGTTGGGATCTATATCATCCATACTATAAGCACTCTCTATATTCTACTCTATATTCTATAAGAAGAAAGAAAAAATACAGCAAAAGAGAATATCTAGTAGATCCAATCCAAGAGTAGATATTATGCAGAAGAAAAAAAACAATGCAATGCATTACTAATTAATAAATAACAAAAAGTCAAGGTTAGAGAGAAATACTTCTTAGTCCTCTTCGCTTCTTCTTCCTTCCTATCTTCTGAATTACGTAATTGGCGTATCGTATAGAACTTTTAGAATCTATTTAAAGCATGCTGTGGAGAAGTTAGAACAAATACAACAAGCCTAAAGAAGAGCATATTAACTATATTAACTATTTCTTATTGGCAGGAAAGCTAGTAAGAAAGAGAGATAGACATATAAAACGGAAGAGTAGATCAAAGTAAATAAAGAAATAGAACAAGTAAGAAATAAGAAACAAGAAGAGTAGATAACACATCCCTTCCCTGCAATAATACATTCATTTCTTTTCCTCTCCTATTTTTCTTGGATTCCTTGGCTCAACACCAATGAACCAATTAGACAGCGGTCGAGAGTCAGAGTAAGAGAGTATAAGAATAAGAACATATATATAAGAGAGTACATATTATATAATATGAAAAAGGCAGAAAAAGAATCTTCTAAATCATTTTTTAGATTGTGTATGTAAACATTCATAGATTTCTATAGGAAATGCCTTCTTTTCTTGAATCTTTTTTCTTCAAATTTAGGCATTTCGTGTTTTTTTGTCCTCTTTTCAGCCGAAGTATAACAAATTACTAAGAAAAAGGGTTCTAGATCAATTCGAATTCAAGTACAAAGTTCTAAGCTAAAATAAATAAGAAAATTGGTTACTTTATCTAGTAGAGACATACTTCCTAAACTCCAACTTCGAGGCAAAGAATAAATAGGCAAACATAACATTCATTCTATCTCTTCCTTCTATCTAGACCTGTACGGGCATATATTTTTCACGGACAAGAAGAAAATTTCTCTTACAATGTATTCTTAGACAGACTTACATGCACATGTTGAAGGATTGCCAATAGAAATATTATATAGATCATAAAGAAGAATTTAACAGAGACAAAAACAAATGGAATTTCTACTACAGGCGAAAGAAAGTTAAGGAACAAATACTTTTCTAATTGTCATACCGCGTACTAGTAAATACTACATACAAATAAGAAATCTTGGAATAGAATTTGGACATCCTTCGACTTCCAATCCCTTTCTAGTAAAGTAAGGAAATAGATAGCGTAATTAACTATCACTACGATATAAGATATAGTAAGAAAAGTAAATAAATATCATTGGACTTTTAAAATAAAGAGATGTGAAAATTATTCAAAGTACACTTACTTCAAAAATAAGTTATTCAAAACAATAAAAAGAGGATTAAATAGAATCTCCCAATCCAAGTTCTCAACCAAAGAAAAGATATGTTTTCTACAGAAATAGACTCGAGGTAAATAGCACAACATAAAAATAAGAAAAGGGAAGAAGTCCTCAGCTATAAGACGTAGTCATAAAAAAAAATTAAATGAGATTATAGAATAATTGGGAGGCTCTTTATCTTTGACTTTGAAAGTTATTCATTGAGGCATTTAACCGAATTGGAATATGTTTTTTTTTATGAAGAATGTTGTTGCTGTCTAGAATGGTATATATATATATATATAGCAAATGCAGGGAATTCAGTAGATGATATCTGGCACGCTCTACTAGAGTTAGGAGTAGAAGATTGGACTTAAATGAAAGAAACTCTGTATAATACTTCTTCCTGGTTCTTTTTGCTCGTTGTTATCTATACCTTGTGCTTCTCTCACACCTCGCAACATAGCAATATAAAGAATTCCTAAATCAAGACTTCATTCATAGGTTCTTCGCTATTCATTCTATTCATTAACAAGAAAACTTGCGCAAAAACCATACATAAGAACGTTGGTGTAATGTAAAAAGATAGACTTTTCTAGTATGAATTCTGAGAAATAAGAAAAAATATGCCATATTAGGCGCCTGTTGTAGTGTAAGTCAGACGCACCCCTGACTTTATCCGTGGACAAACTCACTTTGTATAAAGTCTACCTCGTATCAACTTGTTTGTTATATGCATGGATGTTTGCTTTTCTAACCTAGCTAAAAGTTAATAAATAAGCTCCTTTCAAAATAATGAGTTCGGAATATGCCCCGTCTCCTAAAGATTTTTTCCGTACGTACCGTCGCTAGGTGTATTTTCTTACAGGATTATTCTATATATTTATATATTTATTATTTTGCTGTTAATTAAAGAAAGGGACGACTTGTATGTTTGAAGCTTCTGTCTTTCTCTATCTAGGCTTGAATGAATTAATTCATTCATTAAATTACCTAGATATTTATAGAATTTATAGCAATTTAGCAGGACGCTCTCTGCGGGTTTGTTCCCTTACTTATACTTATATTTACTTGGTTCTCAGTAACGGGTGATTGATTTCAGTAATGGATAAAAGATTGTACAAACAAAAGGACGAGAGGAATAGCCTAAAGAAACGAAACCCCGGTGCGAGAAAATAAAAAAAAGTAGGTGTAGTCGTGCTCAGCACACGTCACTAATGTAACAATTGTAGTTTTTTCTATTTTGATTGGTAACAGAGACTCCTGTTCCTTAAAATCTCAGAGGGTTCTTTCTTAATGTAGTTAATGTAGAAGTAATGCTTAACTTTTCTTTTTCCCGTACGTAGTAAATGTTTTTCTTCCAATCCTTATACCTAATATACTTAGTTACGGTATTGATTTAGTCTCCCGCTAGAGTATCCACCTTATGTCGTTGTATTTAGTAAGTTCACGAAAAAATAGCTATTTTTATTTTCCAAATTAAGTAGATTTAATCTTTTCTAGGGAATTACTTCCTTACTGGCACATATTTAAGTTTAAGGAAAGAATACGTTAACTATATATTTCATTTCAACTGTGTTGGTATAAGTGTTTCCTCTTAAAACTTTTATTTGTATGTTCTATTTCTACTATAATAATCTATATACTATATATAAGATGCATGCTCTACCTTATGCCCTTCCTCTCCTTTTCCCATCTAATAAATATATCTACCAATATGAAAACCTTATCCTGGATCTGAATACTATGCCTCACTTTTCACATGCTTTTTTTTTTTTCTGATTTTGACCAGTAATCTATTGTTCTTGACACTGTTAGAAATTCAAAAAATAAAGAGTTCAATATTCCTATTTCGTCTCTTTTTCTTGATCCCGAAACTCAAACTATCTAGAGGTTCGCTCATTGCTAGCATTATCTATTATATGACAACAATCCATATTGGCTACAGATTCATTTATATTTTTCTTTTTTGTTTTCTCGATGAATATCAAATGCCAGGAGGGAAGTTCTTAAGTTGGGAGATGGAGTAATAAAAGCACAAGAAGGAAGAGACTTATATATATAAGCAAATTGTATAGTAGAATCTCGAGTTCATGCAGGGTGTGGCGATGGAAAGCTTTCTTAGAAAAACGAGAGTAGTTTTCCTCAGCTAATCTAGAATTGGCGCGTCAAGACATATAAATAACATTGACAAATAGACGAGCGGAGTATTGCGAAATGAAATAGGAGCGGCTAGAAATAGAGAACACTTCTTCAAACCTTTAGAGAGTATTAAATATTTGTGGAATTTTACAATTTACAATAATATATGATATATTTAATATATGATATATTTTCGTGATATGAAGGAACCCTAAAATTCTCTATTTTTTTATTTATATTGATTGAAGTCTTCTCTTTCATATCTTTTTCGTATTAGAGCACACTGTAATAAATCTTTTCCGAATTGCCATACCTATGAGATATCTTTTTGTTAGCAATAATGAAAGATATGTCCCTTGTGTATTGTGTGAGAAATAAAGTATCCCATAAACCGAAAAAAAAAAGGATTAGTCCCATTTACTAGTTTGGACTCTAAGGATCAATAAAATAAAAGGACAAATGACACCACCAAAAGAAAGACACAATGCAAATGAAGGCCCTTAATGATTTGTGTAGAGTAGAAGAAATACAGAATTCCACCAAGACGTGACCCGAATCACATGAGTGTCAGAGGCACAATAGACAAGCTCTTCGTTTTACTTGGGAATAAGCTAGGAATACATTAGTATGAAATACCTATCTCTATTATTGGGCTCTAATACCTCGATGAAGATTCATTGGATACTCTAGTTGGTTTTGATCGGTTAGTTCTTGACTTGGTATTTCTAGATCAGTCTCTTTTATAACTAGAATAATTGGTACATAAGCTGTGATGACTTCCATGTCTCATAAGTTAAGTAATGATCTGTTAGTTCTATTCAGAAACCTATTCTAGTTTAAGGGATATCTACTATAGGTTATCTCTTACACAGGTCTCTTTCTTGCATTAGTCCTTAGTTACATAGAATCTACCATGATTGGTGCTAGCACTCTTTTTCTTCTGCTTGCATGCCTGTGATGTCTTTGTTGCCTTCTTCTAATAAAAATAGCTAGGTGCGTGTGAGTTGAGGATACTATATTTCGTGATAATTTGTTTGTTATTGCTTGTATTGGAAGTTAGAGATCTCCTATCACTGACTTCATTATCTGATCCACCGCTATGACTACCATATCCCATAAGTAACGACTTGATAGAACCACTAATAGGATGTCTTAGCTCAAGGATACCAAGTTTCTAAGATATTTACTAACCTAAATATGTCTTACTTAGTCGTGTTGGCTTACTTGTCTTACTACATAAATAAGATAATAAGCTACATAAATAAGATAATAAGAGAAAATTGGTGTCTGTTGCCATTGATATTGTTGGTGCCCTCTAAAAAATATAGAGATCTATCTCCCTTATTGGTACTAGATTTTATTCTGTTTTGTTAGTTCCGTAACTCATCACGTATCTTTTATCACACACAGGCTTAAACCTCTGTAATAACTACCATCTCCACTAAGTAATAAGCTGCTAGGCCTGTTAATATCTCTTTATAGCTTAGGATATCTTGTATGTCTTATAGCGCTCTTTCTTGTATAAGCTTGTATATGCCTATGATGTCTTTGTCTTTAGTTGTCTTCTTCTAGAATAAAAATAAGATCTTGGTGCTTATACTATATTTCGTGATAATGCATTATCTAATGCATTAGTTCTTGGCCTGGAAGTTAGAGAGCAGTTTCTAGAATTGGCTTAACCACGACTATCTATGTTATGACTACCACCTACCACAAGTATTGCGTTGTTAGGTCTATGAATAATTCTTTATCGTTAAGCTAATAGGTTTACCTACCACTTATATGTTATTAGCTAGCTCTGGCTTACTTTATTACTTAGGTTGGTTGCCTTTCATTCTTGCCCTGTTCCCAACACTACTACCATCTTTAGCGCTAGCGTACTTTCCATAAAAAGTTCTTAACGTTATGACGTTGTTATTTATCACGACAGAACTTCAACGAAAGATTGGCATGCAACTGTTATATCTATTTTATCCATCCATGCCTGGGTAATGAGTTATGCCTTTGTTCTGTATAATCCTATCATTGTTGCGCTTACTTATGTTTCCTGTACTTAAAGAGTATAAAGAGCTTTGTGTTCTTCCCCGACATCTGCTCTTTGTGTCTTGTCTTAAAAGAATATTGAAAGATGTATAGCTCCCGTGTCTTGCCCTTGGCGTTGTCTCTCTCTGTTCTACTTTTCTTTTTTACGAGTTCTTAATATTCTTACTACGCCATGTTGTATATTATTTTTTTAGAGGTGGAAATTGTCACATTTTATAGGAGCTTTCTAGTAAATTCCAACAAAGAAGATATTCACCATCTTTTTTTGTTTTTTCTTGTTTTCTGTTTGTTAATAAACTTTAGTATAGTCAAATTATTTCCTACATTAATAAGAGTCTTTTCTATGGACCAAGACTACGTACTTTGGTTCAGAGAAAAGACAAT
>JAYMSS010000081.1:0-14387 GCA_036897785.1 Plantago rugelii | reverse complement strand
TAAGTTAACTCACTCATGGTTCTCAAAGAAAAATTTATAGGTACACCAAAAAAGTTAATAAGACTGTAATTAATAATGTATATGCCTATAAAAAAACTAGTATCATTTAATATGATATGAAAGAGATACCTTGGTGTAAGATTTACCTTGTGAATGTGAAAGATAACTAATTATTTCTTGTTCTTTGTATAGTGATCTACTAGAAGGGGTAATACAAATTTAAACGTAGTTAGTTTTATATATAGACTATTAGGAAGGAAAAGATTAACCTATTTTTATAAGTTATGTTAAGAACTAAATGTATAGTGGAAAGATATATTAGATCTAAAGAAGACTACCTATACCGTATTCTTTTGGTGTTGGCAGTTACAAGACTTAAATGACTATATTAACTTCTCATAGATTTGTTTTCGAAGTTCTCCTTGTATAGTATATCCGCCCTTTTATAATCAACATGCTTTGCCCTTGTACTTTGTATACCTTGTAAATATAGAGCAAGCACCTCCTTTTTAAACCAATAACATATTTTCTTGCCCCGAGTACACCCTAAATAGGACTTGTTCTGGTATATAGCTAATGATGCCCAAAATATTTTTACCTTAAGTACGTTTCTTTAATAAGTTATTAGTTCCTTTACTATCACTTCATACATATTGATTGATTGCACCTAGTTTGGACCAAGGGGGGGTAGACTCTTAGTAGTGTAAGAATATTTTAGTTACATTTAGAATTCTATATAGTATGAAAGGGTCAGAAAGAAAGTATTACTCCCTAGTATATAGTTGTGGTAAAGAAGGGTCTGGTGTGATATCCATTTTTGGGAAAGCTAAGTAAGGCTAAAGTGCAGCTCTTATAAATTCTAATAGAAGGACGTAGAGGGAAGGGTATATTCTTTATCTTTTCTTATTTTAGTACCTATAGTTAGTAGGAGTTCTTAGCATACATGATAAAGAATATATTTATTTGAATTAACGCGTGAAGGTGCTTGAGTAATACTTTTCACTTAGGGATCTCTGGCTAACAAACAACCCTATACTTTACTAATTTGGGTACAGATCCTTACATAACTTGACCAAGAGGAATAGAGGAAAGTACACTCTTTAAATTATATATATAATAGTAAAATATAGTAAATAAAAGAAAAGGGAGTCAGCATGTTATACCCCAGATATTGTATTGTATTGTATATTGGTTATAGAGGTCTTAGCTCTTGATATAAAAGCTTGTATGAAGTATATATACATTGATACTGCCTAACTTATTAAATAATAAGTATTTGTCCTATAATGCCATCTTCTAATAAATCCCTTGTAAATTGGTTTAGTTCTTGTGAGTCTCATTCTCTTCTTAAGAAGTCTCTCCCTATTATTTACTTTGGTGAAAGGAGATTATCTAGTACATCGCTAGAATACGGGTGTTATTAAAGAAGCTCTTTTTAACCTATAATACTATACTTCCCACAGTTCGTTGGCGGTATACAATATGTCTTTTAAGTATACTTAGATCTATATTTACGTTCCTAATTACTCAATATTCTTAGTTAGTGGATAAAAAGCACCCGGGAAAAGACCTAATCTAATATAGCTGGGTATCGGCGAAAGTATACATTACCAAAAAAGATGGACGGAAGCAGACTCTCAATTTGTTATACCTTATTAATATACCTTATTTATTCTATTTTATTATAAGTAAAGATAATAGAGAACGAACATAGTAGTTCCCGAGTACACGTTTAATTCTAAAAGATAAGTTATATAGGTAGCACGTTCACATAAAATTACTTTCATTGGGTTTTAAATTACGGTGTATACAAAATTATCTAGTAAAAGTAAGTCTGTTATAAGGTAATAAACATCTTGTTCTTCCTATGTTATATGATTTATATATATTTATCGCGAGCTATAACTTGTAGCATTAAAAAAGAGTCTTTAACGTTGAATTTAGAATACCCGCCTTATTACCTTGAGCTTGGAGTCCTACTAAGGCGCGTACTTACTACGTCCCAAAAACACTATTGTTACTATACATGACTATACCTATTTTCTATTTATTAATTCTGTACTCCTTATATTAGTCCTTTATATTTCTCTTTATTATACAATATATTATCAAGGCAGGCTTTATCCCCTCTAACACTTTATACAACACTACTCAAGGCTAGATTCTCGTATGAATTGTCATAGTTTACTTAATAACTTGTTAAACCTGAAATACATTTGGAAAAGGAGCTGGCTTTTAACTTAGGTTTACTTAACAATATAAAATGTTACTCTTAAACGGGAAGTTGTTACTACTAAATATTACTACTAAGAATAAAGAAGAGAAGAACCATTATTAAAAATAAAAAAGGGAGGGAAGTTGAAACTAAGGATTTATATAAATTTGGATATAATTAACAAGATCTCATAATAAATAAATTTGTCCTTTTACCTTTTATTTAGTTAGCTAAGTAATATAGGAACTCTGTAGTATTCATTATAGTATCATTTCAATTGCTTATAAATGGCTCCTTTCTATTTTGTAGATAAGAACTTATTAAGATAGCCAGGCACACATGTTATTTATATAGGATGCCTCTTCACTTATGTAGTATTTTGGGATATATGCATTGCTTTGCGTTCTATAAATTCTATAGAAAATGATAGGGTAAATTGTTAAAACTAAGAAAGAAACTACGGAAAAGTTAGAAAGGAATTGAGTAAGAGAGCTAATAACTAAGTAAAAGTTCATTATAAGGGAAATATACACTGTCCTTGATCTATACATATTAGATGATTTTATACCTAATACTTTACTAATACACTAGTATATGCTGCCTATACTATAATCTACAAGTAAAATCCGTATGATATCATATATACTTACTACATACAGTATACTTACAACCTTGGGAATTTCTCACTCCTCGATAAGCCTACTTCCTACTTCCTTTTCCTAATACCTTGTGGTTGTATTACTAAGTATTCACACTACTATAATAATAGGGAGGGGGTAGATTAATTTAACATCAAAGAGGGAAGTACACAACCTTCTAAGTTCTTTTATCTTTCACAAGTAATGGATTAATTAATCCTAAAGTAATAAAATCATGTTCTTCCTATTCTCTAATACACTCTTCTATACATAGCACACTCCTATAAGGTACTCTCTCTTCATTTAGTCAATAACCAAAAGTGTTTCATGTAGACTCTTCTTTAGGATACAACCTATTTCTACTAAGTTAATAAGCCTCTTCTCTCTTTCTTTCAATTCCTACTATGTTCTAATATGTAAGTATATAATCCTTTCCCAACTACGAGTTTCACGGGTATGGATCTAAGGCAGGGTTCTTCTTTATTGTTATTCTTAGTTCCTAACAAGGAAGGATAGCTTTCCATATAATTTCGTAATACTACACAAACTTATTTATTTCTAAGGCAAGTCGATTATTTTCTAGTATGAAAGCACTACATGTACTACACAATTCTAAATTATTTTTAAAAGATGCTATCATTAACTTAGGCTATGTCCTATTTAGATGTATACAAAGAAAGAGGATTAAAGTACAGGGAAATACATACTACTATTCTAGAATCTATCTAGGAAAAGAAAAACAAATATAAGGATAGATATCTTAGGGTAGCTTTTGTCTTGTCTAGGTACTGCTTAAGTGAGACGTTTCAAAGTTATGGGAAGAGACTATTGTAGGTGTAGGTACACTATAGTCCTAATTACTAAAGTATATTACCCAAGGTACTGTGATAGTAGATGCTTTATGTTTGCCTTGCCGAATTAAGTATTTTTTTATAATTTACACCTTAGACTTTTTTTATACCTTATTTTATGAGTGCCCCACACAAGTATAACTAATGAAAATTCCTTCTTCCTTAATTTATAGACTTTCGTCTTTACTATTCCCTTTATTATATTCCCAATACTTACGCTTCTTACATTCCCAAATTGTTTCCTTGTACACATAACATTTTCCAAAAGAACTAGGGGGTAGAGTTGATCGAAGAGTTTATGCAAGTAGTAAGAACTAGACAATGACTCGTTTATAAATAATATATATATATATATATATATATAAAAGGTGAAGTAAAATATTCTATTATTAGGTAGGTATACATGTCTTATATGACCTTAGGAACTCTATGACTCTTCACCAATACAAGTATAAAATCGGATTGAATTCAGTCTCAAAAACCATTTCCTATAGATTTAGTAGAATTTAGATATAGATTTTTTCGGAAAAGAATGAAAAAGGAAGGGATCTATTGTATGATAAAAGCATGATATGCATTTTTAGTTTAGAAAGACTTTCTAATTCCTTAATCAGTACAGAGGGTTACTAAGCATTCTCCAAATTAGATATTACCAATGGCATTATTCCTCTTTAAGTACTACTTATTACTCTACTTAACGTTAATCTCAAAGTTCAGCTATTCAATCAAAAAAGTGGAACAAAGCTAAACCGGAAAAAGAACATTACCCCGTCAAGGGATCTCTTGTGTAAAATGTATTGTATGGTTAATAGAGTAAAAGTCTATATGAAATATATGAAAGAGCAAAGTAAGAAAAAAGATAACTGTTGCTATCGAAAATATGTATAAAGGAATTGGGATAATAACTACGAAGTTGGACTTGATTTAATATTTATTATAAGTGGATTCTCTCTATTTATTATACTAGCAAGTTTTTGTACTTTACTTAGGGTCTGTTTATTATAGATTAGATTTAATTTTAGAGTTATTAATGCAATAAATAGTTGTTTCAGGTGATGCATTTGAGTATCCTACAAAATTTACGTTGTATCCGTGGAAATGCCTTGTGCTGTAAAAGATGTAGACCATTTTCTTAAATTCATTTTCATTAATATGATATGCTTATTCTCCAAATAGAGATGATATGAAGAGGCACCCCTTGTAACCATGTTTTTTGTTACGTATATAATGTAAATAAATGTATATAAAGATTATATGCACTTTGATTTCTTTTACTACTTATCGGTGCTGTACTATTTCTCTTTCATCGTAGCTTTTATTTCTACTACGGCCTATTTATTTTATATTAAAATATGAAACATTCGGTGTTAACTTAGTGCAACTTGTATTATATTGATTTATTTTATGGGCGCCACAGAAAAAGAAAAGTCTCTAATCTAAACTCTAAACTAAAGAAAGATAATAAAAAATAAGAAAGTAGTTGTCGTAAAGAAATGTAGCGAGTCATATATACAGCAAAGATTTAGCATTTACGAAGTTAGCAGTGGTAAATAAAGTGACTCCCGCCTATATATGTAAAAGTCATGTTCTGTAAATTCCTTAAGGAGAAAGATCTATAAATATGAAAATACAATGCTCAATATAGCCGAAAGCATGTTTTCCTTATACTCCCCATTTCCTTGTATTGTAGTATAGATGAAAGTATAGATGAAGACGTTCTATCACTAATTCTCCTTTTCTCCTCTTGAATCTAATTATGTAAAAGCCTACTACAACCTTGCAAGAATCTAAAGAAAAACTCTTTTCTAATCCACCTAATCCAAACGAAATCTAAATAATGTTAGTTATTAGTTATCATAAGAAAATATCCTACGTAGACTTGTGTTGAAAAGAAGAATAATATTAAAAAATGCAACAAAGTATAGTTAATCTAATCCTATTAACAACCTTGTATATAGAAAACATGGACTCCAAATAATACTATTTTTTCCTTTTTTCTTATTCTTGGCCTACAAAATCTTAGTCTATAAAATAACCGTTCTAATATAATTTTATATATTTATATAAGTATTATATAAGTATAAGTGCGTCGACACTGAAAGAGGGATACTGTAGGAATACATCTTGGTTTTGTTTGCTTTGTATTTATTGGTAGAGATTCATTTTCATCATATTTTAGAATCCTGCTTGCTCTTACTGCTGTTTTTTAGTTTTCGTCATGTATAACTTATTCCACGGAATTAACCGACAGGCATTTCTCATCGATTTCTACCTTAATTATTCTATAATTTCTAGAATATTTATATACAAATGTTACATTACCCATAAGACAGGTCTCGGGAGTCATTTCTCCAGAATTCAAAAAACTATTGGATACAAATTATTAGAGTCATATCTTAGGGACGAAAAGTACATCGCAAGAAGAAAGAATAAAAAATTATTTTTAGTTAGGTTTGGGTTAGTTAACTGGAACAAGACTCAAGAATGATAAAAGGATTTAGTAATGCGCCCTATATAAGCTATATTGCTCGACACCTATAGAATCTATGTCCAAATATAAATAAATATACAAAATAATTAATTAAAAAGCAAGGCTTCTTCCAGAATTAGATAATTCTATATGAATACCTAGTTCTAGTTAGTAAATAGATCATTTCTTATTATAGTTTCAGAAGTTTCAGAAAAATTACAAGATGGTACTGCTGGATAGATATGTAATATAGACACAGACATAAATTCTAGAGCTTATAACAACAACAATCAGGAAGTTGTTCTTCTTCATTGGTTTTACAACAACATAATCCAAAGTAAAATAGACCCTTATAAATATTTATATACAGAATATAGACCAATATCATACTCAGTTCTTCTAAACAAACAAATTCTTTCAAATATTCCATCTCAGAGACGTTGCACGTGGGTATTCATATCCAAGACGACAAAAATCCATCAAATCAAACAAAGGTCGAGAAATCTACTCCTAAATAATGATTGGTTGCGGGGTGGTCTAATACTTTTATATACTCTGTCTAGAATTTATGGATGATGATTCATAGTCGTGTCTTGCATTCCCTTCTATTGCACTTTTCAAGTACGAGTCAAATACGTGTACAAGGGTCCAATTATGAACATTAGAAAACATTTTTAGGTTTAGGTAGGGTGCTTTTTCATAAAAGAAAGACCAAGAAGACCAATACCAAATATAAATAAATCCAATCCATTTTCCTTCCAAGGATTCCCTTTTTTTTAGTAGTTTCTACTCAACAGCAGAAAGAAGTTAAAGGCCTTTTCTTTTTCTAGAGTTTCTTAATTTACATTATATGTCAGATCTTCTAAACTTAGATCAGATTCTTCGGTGTTTCTTGAATATTAGTTCCTGGATTATCTTAATTAATTATTATTTAGAGATAGATATTAGAGATAATATTAGAATATAGTTAATTGGTATATAAAAAAGGAGGGAGTATATAAAAAGGAGGGAGAGGTTTGCACATACAAATGAAAAGGATTCATGCTCAGAAGAACTCACAAAAATGCGAAGAACGAAGTATAAAAAAGAAGTACCTAGTAACCCGTAGTTATAAAAATCTATGACTGAAAGAAAAATAGAAATAGATTGTTCTGGGAGGAGTACTATCACTGCATTTACAAAGCAAGACTGGAAAGGATAAGTGGTATGTATAAGAACATTTCGGTAAATTCGTGGATATGCGCTTGGGCGTTGGGCACCCGTTGTTGATTGTTGTAGGACACATTTCAATATATTAACTAAGTCGTAATTGCTGAAGCATGAATATAATAAATAGAAACGTGGATGTAATCTAAATTACAAAGGAAATAGAACTATTGCATGCATATAGAATTATTCTTTCTGATATCAACTCATAATGTTGACTTACTTCGCGAAAACCAATTAATTATAGCCCTACTGAACTACAGATACCAAGTTACTTGTAAGGCACTTTCTAGTTTAATACGGGTTTTAGACTTATTTTTATTTCTATTATTTCACTCTTTTTTAGCTCTTTTGTCCAGCTGTACTCAGAGAAATCAATGAAAAGAACACGGTTAACATTTTTTAAGGGTAAGGGGATGGCAAAGAGTAAAACTATGATTGGGCAGAACTGAAGAATGGCAGACATTGTCCTTATGTCTCTTATCTTTATAAAGAAAGACTATGTACTTGACCAC
Organism: Plantago rugelii; assembly: GCA_036897785.1. Lineage (NCBI taxonomy): Eukaryota > Viridiplantae > Streptophyta > Magnoliopsida > Lamiales > Plantaginaceae > Plantago > Plantago rugelii. The sequence goes on along the minus strand of JAYMSS010000081.1, from coordinate 6,492 downwards.
AATAATATTGTACTGTGCGTATTAACTTGGCTTCTACTTTCAAAAAATATGACTTATGTTGTATAACAGAGTATTCTCGACAAGAAGAATGAAAAATAACATCCAGTGTGCTAGATGGTAATGATCCGCTACTAATAATTAGTAATCAAAGGTAGTTATACAAACTCGATAACTTTGTAATTTAAGAAGAAAAAAAAAAGGGAGGGATTCATGTTCATGTCCAGAAGAATTAATAAGGTGTAAGAAATCAGATAAATAAGGGGAGTTTATACTCTAAATATTAAAAATGAAAAAACAAGGATCTCCTAGGAAAAGATTTTGGAAAAGTCAAAAAAAAATACAACTTCATTCCTTCCTAAAATATGATTCGTGCTATGTCGATTGGATCATTTATTAAACTACTTAGAAAATGTACAAGTTTATAAACCAAACACCGCGACCAAGGTGACATATTTCCTACCCTGTGTATAGATATTCAAAGAAAGTTATAACTTACCTTCTATCTTTTTATTTCTTTTCGTAAATTATTAGAATAAGGATTCCTTATTAATTAGGGAAATAATAAAATATGAGTTGGCCTACGATTTCTGTATTTCTACTTCTTTGCGGGATACGTTGTCATGTGAATTACAATTACATTAGGCATAGATTGATTCGACTTAGCAGGGCTGCTTTGCTTTGTTATTCTATATTCTGCGGGTACCTATATCTCTTCGTTACTATATAGACTATATAGTACAAAATGGGTATGGTACACATTTCTTATTTTCTTATATGGCTTTTTATTCTTATTTCTATATCTTACAAAAGAACAAGTACTTAGTAGCTTTCCATATATGCATTCACAAGTGACTTCATTCTCATTTCATTCAGTAAAGAACAAAAACAGTAAAGAAAAGCAATGTCTTATAGATTTGTTTAGACATCATTTGTAAAACTTATCCTTTGTGATGATTGTATTAAATAAATCCGTGTGCAGGTCGTATTCATTTTCATTCATTCCTAACCAAGTATAGTAATTTCAGCATATAATTCCTAAACAAACTCTATATTCCTTCTCTTCTTTGTACCGTAATAAATAAGTTGTGTACTACGCCTTATAAGACGAATTAGTCATTTATTAGCTATGTTAAGATTAGCCTTTAAAACAGATATTATGATGGATATTTATATGTAAGGCAAATCTACATACAGTAAATAGATCTTTTACTTAAGAATTTATTTAGTATTTCTGGTGAATTAGAACCGATTGGTCTCATTCTTTGTTCTTTTAGTATCTTCTACCAAACTATTTTGTATTTGTCTTGTAAGCCAAGAATTTGTAGCATAAATAGAAAACAATTACTTAATTAAATGACTTAAAAACTTAAGGTGAAATCCCGAACTTGTTAGCATCGATGTTAGACTAAGGACTCGAGTTGGAAATGTTAGTTTATCTCTTTTAATATTTAATATAAGCCCAAAAAGAAAAAGAATATTTAGATATAAATAAAATGTGTGTGTAAAGTAGTTATGTGCCAGGATGGATGACGTCTACCTTATGCAAAGAATGAATAAAGAAGTCCACTATTCTCCTAGGTATTGGGGATGCCTAACCTACACATGTTTCCAGCAGTTGTTAAGAGCTACTATATTTAATCTATATTTATATACGTATATCATCCAAACTAAGATAATTACTAAGAGATATATGCGAGTCAACTTCCCTTCAAATGTCTTCACAACAGCTCCTACATTTTATTACATTTAATTCCGTATTGCTAACTACTATTGATTGGATAATCCCGAGGGAGATTCTTTATCTATCTTTGTCTTTTTAACAAAAATACTGGTGTAGAGTACTTTTCCTTCATTCTTCCATTCTTCTCAACCAACAGTTTCATATTTGCGCTGTGGTAGGATTGCTAGCAAACCCAAGAAGTATGAATTTTAGTCGTAGAAGTCTGTCTAATGCTTTATTAAAAGTAAAAATATCTTATTATATAATTTATATAATGTACTAAAAGGTGAATCCTCTGTTTCCAAAAAATAGAGTTTCAAATTAAAGAGGGAAAGTCTATATAGGCTTTGCTATGTTAAAGGGGAAAAGAAGAACTGCATGACTTCCCGTTTTTTGTTTTTGGAATATATAAAATAGATAAATGAAACTGAATTCTACAAATTTGCTCCTGCCTTCGGAACTAGGTATCTAATAACTTTTAGTCTAAGTAACTTTCTTTTTTTGCATAGTTATAGAATAGATAATAAAAAATAAACTTAAGCAAGATACTCTTTCTCCCTGCAACCTTTCATATTTGAGATTAGATCTCATATGAGGATAGGTATGAGGATAGGGGTAATAATCTAGAATAGTTAAAAAAGGAATAAGCGAGCTTCATTTTAGTTAATAGACCAAAATCATTTTACAGAAAATTGATTGATTGCTAGTAAGACGAAATTCAAGACCTTCTGCTCGAAAATACTTAATTAAACCTAAAGTAAAAAGACGTGTGCATATCAACCTCGTGCCAACCGCGTAAAAGTTCGAGATTAGTTTTGAATTGATCGATTTTGTATATTGGTATAGACATAACGATTAGTCCGAAAAGAGAAAAAAAAGTCTTCTTATTTTATTGTAATATATCTTCCTTCTTATACCATATATTTAATGATTTTATGAGTCCTGGCCAGTCCTTTTTTGGCAAATAAATAGGTAAGCAAGTGCAGAATATTTGACACATAATGAAATTAAGAATCTTATAGAGCGGAGTACGGGGGAAATACTTAATTAATTTTAGACAACCCCTCTTGCCTGCTAGCTGGGATTTCTTATTAGAATACCTTGTTAGTCATAGTTCTTTATTAGATTTACATTTTACAGGTTAGTAGTAGTATAGTAAGTAAATAGACGAATTTGACAAGCCCTAGACAAATTACTAAAACCTACCCCACGCGCAACAAGTAGATTTGCAGAAAGAGATAGAAAATGCTTTCCAATCAATACGATACATACACACAAGTCATAATAACATGGGTCGCGGAGACGAAGGATTCACCCGCCTAAGAGAAATATTTCTATCTTCAGCTATCCATTATACTTAGTACTCATCTTCTTAGGAGAAAAAATAATAGGAAAGAAGTGCCTAAAAAAAATAATTAAGAATTATAACTTTGGTTTGGTAGGTGAGAAAAGATTAGATTCTATTTCTATTTTATATTATATGTAATTTATATTATATGTAATCATAGAACCCGTATTTAGAAGAAAGAAAAGTAAAGAGAATAAAAGAAATTAGTATAAATAGTAGTCATGTCAACACCAAAAAAATATGTTGCAGTTATTGTCCAATCAATTCACCAGATTAAAGTCATTTTATTTTTACTTGGTATTCGGTGTATATGGACATCGCTTTTAGTTTGAGGGATCAAAAAGCATAAAAACGAATCCAACAAAATTGTATTTGTAATGTACTTTCTTTCCACTCAGATTACATTCCCCTTTCTTTTAATGTATTTTTTTTATGCTTTTCTTTCTTTCGGGAAAATGCACAGGTAGTCGGAACTTGGAATTCTATTAGTTAGTGAGAGAGACGCAGAAAAAGAACAATTATTAGTAAAGACCCAAAACTCTGAAGATAGAAAAGGAACATTTTTCATTTCGCAAACAACAGCGTTATGCCGAGTAAAAAAAGGTTGAAGAAATGCTACCATATGGACTGACTAGAAATACATTTATATAATTAATATTTCTAAACAAAGCTTTTAAGAAGGAACCTCTTATCTGATATCTGAGCAATCGACGACAAAAATAAATTCCCAAGCGCAACAGCAAACTTCAAATTATACTTGTAATGATTAACCACGAAAAGCAATAAATAGGTCAAATATCTAACTAAGAAAAGGAAAAGCCGGTTTAAAAAACTTAATACATATAGAGTTCAAAACCATGTTTCCCGAAGAACCTGCTAGAATTATTTATTAGATTTTACGACCAGGACGGCAGGCAAGGCCCTAGATCCTTCTATTTAAAGCTTTTCTTACGCTATCTCCATTTTAGTTACTTTTTAGATTAGTCTAAAGTACTTCTTACTTCTCATTATTTCCAAAAATACTTTAACCTGAAGCTAAGCTGATAATTATTCATTTTCTAAGTAATTACGTGTTTACCCAGAAGCATACGTAAATAAGGGAATACTTGTCTCTCCTATATCCTATATAGTATAGCATACGATATTTATTGATAAAGAACATAACTGAAGTAAGTTATTTGATATAGATTTTGATAGATATAAGGAAGGGGTACATGCATTGTATACCACCCTTGCTTTCTAAAGGAAAATGCACTAAATGCACTATACAACGAGTAGATTTCTACCCAACTTTCTTATTTCTTTATGTTATGCTATTTATCTTGGATCCATTTTGGGCGCAGGAAGACGCAAAAGCAAAGAGAAAAGATATATTCCCTAGTTAGACTTACAGCGGCAAACTAATTAGTTTCTTTCTAACCAATATCCTTAGGGTAGGTAAATGTGCAACAAAAAGCACAAAAAAAGGGAGGATTAAACAAAAGAGAAATAAAGAAGAAAATTTATTAGGATAGTGCAGAACAAGAAGATAGGAAATCCTCAATGAAACGATTCCTCCCACGCATTTATCTTTATCTCCAAATCTTTTTAGTAAGTATTTGTTTAGTAAGTAAAGTATTTGTAAGTATTTTAGACTTTTCTCTTTTGGAAGGTAAAGTATACATCAAAATCAAAGTTTATTTAATAAGAACTCTTACCTCGAAATAAGGAATAGTATACACACTTTATTTTGAACATTTCTCGTAGCTTTGTAATATAATATATGAAATATCCTCCACGTCGTATATAAAATAAAGGAGTCCTTTGAATTTCTTTAAATCTTTCTTACCCATTTTTATATCCCATATATCCCAAAACAACAAATAATGACAAAGCTACTTTTTTCGCATGCACTTCTTCTTTTCTATTTGGATTGGTACATACATTCTTAATTATTGACCGCTAACTTGCTTTTATATAGCAGTCACCGAAATGATAACTAGTAGGAAGCACTACTCTAAAAAATAAGGAAGGATATTTATCTACGAATTCAGTACAAATGGGTCTTATTTGGATATCCCCTTTTTTCCTTTCCGCGACTTTTTTATTTATTTTTACCCTTTAGAAGCATACAGCATACTAGGTAAATCCGATGCCATGATATTTTGAGAGAATTTAGACATGTATCGCGGAAGCATTATTAAAAAGAGATTCATTCATAGAAACGGATTTATAGAAGTTGAATTGGCAAGTTTTTCTGTCTTTTAACTGAAGTGTTGTGTAATATTGGAAATGATTAGCAAAAGCTTTTTCTGGTAGAAAGTCGATTATAGAATAAGATTTCTATTTGTATTTATTAGTATTAGAATCATAGGGTAGGCTTTGTATATTTTTTACTCGTATAACACAAGTTTAGACTTCTATCCGTTTATTAGCTATAATAATGTATAATATTTTGACTTCTTCTTCCGAACCTACTATACTTTTCTAAATCCAAAAGTACTCCTTGGACATAATATATTGAGTACGAAATACTTCTTCGTCTTGCTGCTTTGAAGTCTAGTGAGGAGTCCAGTAAAAAGTAGACACGCAAATCAAGGTGTAGATGCTCTTCTGTGTATTCGCTTTTTCTTAAGCAAAGTGTCCGACATATTCTCCTTTCTGTAAAACATACTTCGCTTTCTATTATTTTTCATTTATCCCCTAATGAAAAAAGAGGAAAAGGAGGGTATGCGCTTTTAACTAACATACTAGGGTACTATGTACTCTCTAATCCCCAAGTCACAGGGAGAAATATCTATGTATACATGGAATTTTACTTACGAATATAAGAAGCTCGGGAAAGTAACGTTACATTACTACTCGTGTTTGGAAAAAGATAAAGACGGAGTCATAATGTAAGTAAATATATCATTAATGATTAACAACAGAGAGCAAAGGTTGTTTATGTCAGAGTATATTGACCAAAGCCATTAGTAAGGAATCCTCTATTTGTTGTGCTGCCTTTTGAATGAATTATTTTGTTCATGTAGAGTTAGAGTTTATGATGAGTCTATTAAGTTAAGTACGAATTGAATATTATACATGTACTAGTTTTGGATAGATTTAGATATGTAGATAGAGCTAGTGTGGGTCAGTCTTTACCAGAATATTACACTTTCTTCAGCTACCACCGCCTAATAAGCGATGCCCGGGTTTAATCTTAGAAAAAAGAAAGGAGTAGAAGGGATTTAAACACGTCTTCTATAAATCCTTCTAGTAGTAATCTAGAATTAACTAGATAAAATGTTTTTTACTTATGCGCTGTTACCATTATGTGTCTAAAAGTGATAGATGTGTATAAGTAGCTTGGAGAGTAGAACCTCTCCTTTTGTCGTGTTACGCGGACAAATAAATAATAAGGAAGCCTTCTTATTTTCTTATATGGCTTTTTATTCTTATTTCT
>JAYMSS010000080.1:0-14521 GCA_036897785.1 Plantago rugelii | reverse complement strand
GGGAAATATGATCTACTACTTGATTGAGATCCGCCAAAGAATGAGAATGGAGAATAGGTATTTATTTCATTTTGGAAATAAGAATGCGGGTTAAAAACATTTTATTATAAATAGAAATTTATATAAATGATATGTGGAGTAATTTAAATAATTAACTTGGTGCCGCGCGTGAAATACAACATTATCTAAGAAATCCTATATTTAGATAAGAATCTTCTAATCTATCTTGTAAATAAAAATAAATAGTCAACCTTGCAAATTATGAGCAGTTTACTTATACCGAGAAAAGCTCTGTTGTAACAGTATAATAAAGAGCACGTGAAAGATCTAAGACTTACTACATTTTATTATCAATCTTTTATAGTACACTGAAACTATTCCTTAATTAAAAATACCTAAGTTATTCTACTCTATACGTTATACATACATTCCAAAGATCTCTTTTCCTCTCTTTCTTTATAATAGAGTCTTTAACTACAAATAAAATATCAATTAGAATATGGGGTTTCTCTCGTGACGGATAATAAATAATACCATAAATGTCTTTTGGAATCAATACTTGGAGTCGATCTGTTTGTTACCAATTAATTCTATCAATTGTATGTATAAACCTTTCGCCCTAAAAAAGTAAGACAAAGTATTTATTTGCTGCTGTATGCCTTTAATTGGTATACTTTAGATTATATATAATAGTAGTATAGAATAGATATAGATCTTAATACCATTTACTTAGTTTTTAGCTTGCATAAAATATAGAAATAATAAGAATAAATAATACATTTCCTTAAACGTTGAGTTCTGCAAGTACGTGCTGATAAAAGAACCCACCAAGGAATGGTTAATATAAAATTTATAAGAGAATTATTGAACTAATTAGATTCTGGTACTCTTTTATTTTACTTGGCTCTGTGCTTTATTATATACCTATACTTGTATCTGCGGTTTGTATTTCCTATTAGATATCATATAAGAGGCTTTAAAAATCAAAAAAGTTATAAACATCGTTCGTGTGTATTATGATTTAGATTTATGTTTAGATTTATGTATGCTACGTATACTATACTACTAAGGAAATAAGTAGCAGCAGAGGGTGCCTTGATTTTTCATAATTATAGCAAAGACATTTAATAAGACAAATATATAGGGCTAATCACGCAACAACGTACACAAGATTTTCTACCCTTCATAAGCGGGAATAATAACTACTAATTAATAAGCTTTTACGAATATGATTACTGATTAAATTACAAGGCATTGTTTATGATATAGAATATGGTATAAAGCGTCTCCTAGGATTTGAAGTGTCCCGTCTTTGTTTGGTTTACGAAATGTTCCTTTTTGATAGCTTAAAACATGGTTTCATAAGGAATATTATTTGCTCTAACTCTTTGGAATAAGAATTTAGGCAATGAGGGAGGTAGCTTCATCCTTTATAGTATTAGTTGCATGAATGAAATATTGAGTTACATCTTTCTAGTTTTTATTTTATAGTTAGAGTAGTAAATAGATTTGATCTTACAACTGCTTCTAATTTAGGTATAATTTTCACACTTTCTGTTAAGTTAATACTAACTACTAGTAGAGTTCTTAATCTTCGAATCCGCCATAATCTTAATACACCGGGTAATCTGTTAATTGTAGTTGGGTTTCTTCTTCTTTTTTTTTTTTGAATTATATAGACACAGAGCAGACGGCATATTTCAACTTTCCAGTAGTCAATTTATAAACTAATAATATATCTTAACTCGTCTTTGTAATGCTGCCTAAGGATAAAGATTTCGTATCTCTCTATTTCCTCTTTTCCGCGAAGTACAGTATTTTTTGTATGTTAGATCATTTCAAGCACGATCTGGTATTTGGTACACAACATCTACTTTTTTAATGTTTTTCATTCTTTTTCCCTAGTATTTTGCTAAAGACTCTGTGTTACAAGTACAAGACACTAACATGGTGTGTAAGAGAAACGTATTTTATTTAGTAGGAGCTCATTACACAGAAGGAGAAATCTATTTTTACAAGGAGAGGTTTACTTCTTATTTATATCTTACTTAATCTATATCCTCATATCTATATAATAAATTGTTAAACATATTCTATCTATCTATGTACGTACAGCATATCTTTCTAAAAAAAACTAGAAATATGTATATAGAAAAACAATCAAATCGTAACAATTAAAGTGACGCGATTAGTATTTAGTTCTTTCGAGATCAAAGACTTTTCAAAGACAACTACCTATAAAATAAATCTAAACTCTAATATACTTTTCAAGTGTGGATAACAAGGTGGGTATATCTTCATATCTTGATGAATAAAGAAATTTCTAGCTTGTAAGATAAGACAAAAAAAATCTTTTCTATTTATGTTGTAATTAGTACTTGTTGTAGTTATAGAATTAGTTTCGATGGGATAATACTCAGTCAGGTAACTCGCAAATTCTAAAATTATATAAAAGGAAGAGCATAACTTTATTAGTCAGGTAATTAGTAAAGTCTGCTTATAATGAATATTTTAAGTCAAAAGTCTTCTCAAAAGTATTTTTTATTTCCAATTTGCAAACAAACACAGATAAATAAGAAGTATAGTAACCAGGGATTCCTAAATAAATATTCTATTTCTACGAAGAATTAAAAATATACAAGTATAAAAGAAGTCTAAATGAAAAGTAATTAATTAAAGTATGCATATTTGCCTAAGTTAAGAGTTCTAAGAAAGAATGTATATGTAGTAATTAAATATCTTTTCTAGGATTGTACTTGTCAAACTTTTAGTTAGAGAAACAAAGAAAAATATGGTTTTGTTAGCTTTTCATTGTGGGATTGGCTATTACTTACTTTCTTTAGGTCATACATAATACATTTGTGGTAACTGCTACTTTTTCTTAGGTTTTCCTTCCTGTCTTTGCACAAGAGTCGTATTATGTCTTTATTTCTTTTTATAGGATTTTTTTTATTCCCTTTCTAACTACTAACATCTTATCTAACATATTAATTATTAGGCAAATTCTCTTCTTTCCAATTTCCAAACTTGTTTCCTTTCTCTTTTTAGTTCTATCTACAAAGTAAATTATTTCTTAAACTGTGTAATAGGAGGTGAAGGCAGTTATTTTGTTGGCTTTGTATTTTTTATTATGGTTGTTTTGTTCTTATAACGATAGAAATGATTGCATCACAGGGTAATCCATTTCACGTTCCGAAGAAGTGACTTTTTTACTATAGTTTTGCAGAACTTCTTATAGTAGTTACTTAAGTTAGAAATAGAATTCCTCTTATATAGTCTATCTTCTTTGTAATTAGCAAATGCCATACCATACACAAACAAAATCTAGAGTTCTATTTGCTATAAATAAGTACCTGCACTATTTTCAGAAGTTTTCGTTTAATGTGATTAATGTGATAATAAGAAATAAGATGTTGTTTGCCTACCAACATTCTAGGATATTTTAAATATTATGATTAATTCTAAGTTTAAGTATATAATAAGCATATAGTAAGATAGGCGGGTATATAAATAAGAACTTAGTAACATGAAAAGGATATTTTCTGACGTATTATTTGAGATAGAGTATGCACACTATTATAAAATATAGGTTTATATATAAGCTACAACTTAGCTATCATTTCTTTCTAATTATTGACTTTTCCTTTTGCCCTAATTTCCTTATCCCTCCTTGTTTATTTTGTGGAATATTAACATGTATTTAACAAGAAAAACACCTGCTATTTAGATTTCAAATACATATCTTTTCTCATACATAGCTACTAATTTTTATTTTACATAGGCCATACATAATAATAGAAACTTTGTAAGTACAAAAAAATGTTATTTTTTATTAACTTTCATTAGTTTTTTCCGTGGTACTAACCCATAACTAATCATAAAGGAAATGGAGTCATTTTTGGTTCTGAAGAATCTACATACACTTCTTTTTCAGCTATAATATTTACAAACTACGATTATAATTTAATATGAATTCTACTTCGAGGTATCTAGAATCACACGTAAAAGTAGCTTTGGAGAAGGGGAGAGGAGAGATAAATAACACGCAAGAGTCCAAGCAACAGAGGCAATTAATTATAGCTTTTACTAACTTCTACTAATAATAATAAGTACTAATTAATAGAAAGACAGAGATTTTTATGCGCTATACGCACTATGTGCCTTTCTCCATTTAATAAATTTGTATCTTCCTTACTGACTCCTACATACTAAATGAAATAATAAATAGGTATTTCTCTTTCTGCCGCATCTATGTTTCCAACAGGATTTGAAATAGAGAATTGCTACTTCTCACTTCACTTTTTTAAAGATCAAATTGCTAGAAGGCATAATAGAGAGACATTACATGCGATGAGATAACTAATGATATGATTACCAAAGTTTGATTCACAATACAATTTCAAATTAACGCCATCTGCATCCTATTATTTTTATTCCTTGATTCTGGTTAAACACTAAGTTCTATTTTTTATAATACGAATTAGAATATATCTAAGTACTCCTCTACCTATATGGTGTATACAAAAATAACCACTCTATATAGTTTTACCTCTTTATTAATATATTTCTTTATTAATATATTATTAATAGAAAAGTGGATAAAGGGCATATACCACACGTTTGTTATATTTCACAAACAATTACCAGGAATAAAATATAATACAGAAAAAGTAATAGATTTCCAAAATACCCAACGTAAAGCATAGAAATATAGAGACACGCCTTCTAAGACCTCTAATCTTGAAACATGTTCTACCAGAGGATAAATATAGTACAATCCATAAATTCCTTAATTACTTATTAATATTTATTAATATTACAAGATAAATTACAATATTATATTAAAAAAAAAAGACTAAGCGATACTATGTTCTTATTATAACACAAATTCTATACAGCTGCTATCTTTTTAAGAAATATTCTACTCTTATCTTACCCGGTTAATAAATTTTATTAGATGTAGGTGGAAAAATGAAATGAAAGTTACAAAGGACATTTTTTTTGTAATTAAAGGGGAGTTGTAAGCATCACATTATTAAGTAAAGTAAGTAAAGAATCAGAAAGCACGTAGAAAGTAATAAGTAATAAAAGATAACACATAGCAACACGAGGTGGATAATAGACATTATTCAACCCACATAGAAGGGAATACTTAATAATGGATGGATATCATATACTTAACAGAATAATACAGTTTAGTATGCTGTGCCTGTAGTTGTAATACAATTACATAGTGGCAAAAAACAATTCTTTACCTTATTTCAGCCTCTACTCTAATCTACATTTAGTCTACAACATATAATATTTTTGAACTTGAAAAGAATTAAGTGTAGTTAATAGAATTCATGTACCCCTGAATATTTATTTCACTTTTCTATGTTGTATATGTAATTATGTTCGCCAATTGAACTTTTCTTTCATCTTTCCAGTTGCTCTACTATATCGTAATTGTTCCGCAAGCATACTTTAATTTAGTAATAATCTTTTTTTTTTTTTTTTTCTATTTATTATATATATAGAAAAGTTATATAGAAAAGTATTACAAGAAAGAAGCCATTTCTCCCTAAGTTAAAATATTTGCGTATCCCGCTATGTCAACATTTAACCTTCATATTTTTGTGGATTAGTACTCACTCTCTTTCTCCCAGATGCACACATGTCCTTTCTTATACTTGGCTGGTACTTTATTGTTGTATCTAAGGAACTAACTATTCGTTTGGTCTTCCTTGTTTATAGAATATAAATAAAAAAGTATATCGTAGAATTCTATAATATTATTTATTTATTAGGCCCAAAAACTATTCCCAATGAGTATTACAAATTTCTAAAATTGCATTGTATGTTGATTTTGTGATTGATGTATGATTGATGTATGCATGTAAACCAACTTGCTTCTTCTAAATAGAAATAGATTAAATAGATATAAAATACTTGAATGATTACTCTCAATTTATTATAAGTTCTAAACGAAAAGAGATAGATTATTGCCGCCAAAGTTAAGTTATACCATGTAAATTGTTCTCAAAACTACTTCTTTTACCTTGCTCCTTATACTACATTATTAGAAATAGAAAATATTCAATCAATCAAATACTTGCACTTAATTTTTTCATTCTTCGATTCATAATCAGAACATAGCTGTTGTTGTAAAGAGAAAACCAAGCTGACATCAATGAGATTCCTATTTAACATGTACCATATAATATATATATAAATATATATAAAATAAGGAATGAATACTGAAGTTTATTACTGGAGTTTATCCTTGTATAGTACAAAAATTGATTTCTTAGTCCTAGTAGTTGATCTACAATTAATCATTTTATGCACCACTCTAATTAGTGTTCCGCTCGCTGATGAGAAGAAGTGACTTGTGTATGTAAGATTAGATTTACGGATCTTTGATGAGATATTTGATTGAGGCTTGTACCTTTCTATTGTATATTAATAAGTAGACTGATTTCCTTCTACACCTAGAGCTATTTTATGGAATAACAACTTATTAAGTTAAGTCATTGAACCACTTCCTACATGATATACTTTATACTTTCTCTATTATACCTTAGTTATACCTTAGTCTTAAAAAGACTCCTCCTTATATAGAATTATACTACTCTTCACTGATCTTTACTGGACTAATAAACTTCTTATACGTTTGTTTCATTTTAGAAATTAGAGAAATTGACTTTTTTTGTATAAGATAATAGGTCTCTTTGTTTTGTTATCATCCATACATAGAAAAAAAGAGAAATGGAAAAGTACTTTCCGGGATATGTGTATAGGATATAAATTTAATACATAACTTAAAGATATAAGAAAATAGATCTCCCTTATAACTTAATTTAAATAGAAGTAAACGTTGTGCCTTCGTAATGAGTTTTTTCTCTTGCGCATAATGTTGGTGTTTTACGTCTTGTACTTGTTGCACAGAGTCCTTAAAAAAGAGTAAACCTTAGACACTATATATAAAATTTCTTTATTCTATTTACTAGTCTATAGACATATTTGGGACTGCTCGTTGAAAAGAAAAAACATATGAACCATCGACTTGTAAGCTTAACATTTTTAGATTCATTTTTCTATTTATAAATACTCACGAAGTTAACATTTCTCTAATTGAATTCTTAAGATCCTTAGGCGAACAATATTCTTCTTCTTAATTGAGTTGTTAACAGAAACAAAACATAAATAAATGAGAAAAGTATACATTAGTAAAAGTTTTGTTCTAATTCTAATACATACAAACAAATTCCCCGAGCTATATGCCCTAGTAATTAATAGAAAATTATTAGTAATAAAGTTTAATACAACCGCCTAGAAGATAAGTTAATGGGAAGGTTCAATCTCGTATATTGCCAAACATAAAGTTTAAATATGAAATGAAGAATCACCTAATATTTCTCCAAACAAGGTTACATGCTTGTAAGAATTTTACTAAGGAGACCTATAACTATACCCGAGTACACGTTAGGATTATTAATCAAAGGTAAAAAGTTTTATTTAGTTGAGATACAAAAAACAAAGTCAATCATGTCATTGCATATAGAGAGGAAAAGCCTTGGGGAGACCAAAGTTTCTACTAATACGTGCCAAAGCGTTGGATACACATATACACATGTATGAGTTTATCTAAGATTATAATAAATATCTATCATCGACACATAAATGGACATTATTATATAAATTATATATATATATAAGTACGCTATTTGACTTTTTGCATGCATTAATTAGTACAAAGATCTCCCTTACGTTTTTCTTTTAGACGTACTACTAGAACCCTCTTAAAAACTATTTCTATTTTCTATTTATTACTTACTGTTATTAGAGTTACTCTTTATTATAAGCATTATAAGCAGTTATTATTCCTAATTGAAAAACTACTCGTGGAAGAAAAGCACCTTGAGGTATTGTGTGTGAGATCTTTTTTATGCTGTCGTTGAGCCCAAAACAAAAAAAGATTTGACTTAATCCGATTTTTATTCTATGTTGACTTCAAAGCTATAACTGATAAAGTCAATTTGTAACTATGTTAAGTTCTTTTTAAAATATAAGATAAAAAACACAATAAGTTGCCCTATATAAGGAAGAATACAAAAATGTATCTAATATTTTACATAAAAAGATATTGTAATATTTTATGGTTGGACTTATATTGGACATTTGTTCTTGCCTACGTAATCCATATCCTATCTTTTCTGCTAGAAGTAAAGAGAGAAGACATCCTGTTATTTACTTAGATTTAATAAAAGTAACTATTCATTGATATTTTTTAAGCCTAATATATATATATATATATATATACCTCTTATTCTTCGTTCATTTTATGTATGGCATATGGTTAGGATCCGGCGACTCCTTACTTATAAATTTGCCTTTTGCTGTAGTAGCTCTTTATGCGATCTATATTACGTTTTTTACGCAGTACTCAATACTATCCCAAGCAAACGTATGAAATGAAAGGAGAGAAAATGGAAAAAGAAGTAGTAAAGTTGTACTATTAGAATTTGTTAGGTTACCCCGAAAATGATAAAAATGAGTTATGATATAGAATTATTGTTGAGTCTCTCTATTATATATTTATTAATTCTATTTATATACTCTTTGAGTTTATCCTGTATATAGGCCTATACTAGAAGTATAGTAGAAATCTGTAATTCCTAACACTATACAACTATTCAAAAACAAAAGACGTAATCATTTATTGTCATTTAATTTGTTTGTAAATTAAGAATCACCTATTTATTAATAGAAAGGGAGTAGAATTGTCTGCTGTAAAAAAGTATTTTAGTTTCCTTTTGATTGTAGTAGGCCCATAAACATTTGTCTTAGTTAATTAGATTTCATCATCTGCTTTCTAGCTGTGGTTAGATGAGTACATCAAAAGGAAAGTCTATCTATCTCGGCAATTACATATAACTTTATCTTTTACCGTGGAAACAGCGTATTTAAATAAACTAAATGGCTGTTAAGTCTCCCCAAAAATCTGAAGGAAAAGGTAAAGCAAAGAAGAAAAAGAACATCCAAGGAATCCTTCATCCATGTTGTTTTTAGTAGTATTTCCTTTCCTAATCAAGTAACTCAAAACTACTAAGTAAGCATATTTTTTCTATGAAATTATGAAATAAAATCTAAACTAGTCTGGGTATATTATAAATGATTATTCAAAGTATACCTCTGATGTGATAATTCAGCATACGTTACAGATGTAGGTAGATAGAGAGAAAGGAGGGGTAAATTTAAATAGCAGGGCTAATTAGATTAACTAGAATTAACTATAAGAGATAATAGATAAAAAAGTGTACTGAGTCAGAAATCTCCACTAAATATAGGTGCAGAAAAGAAAGACAGAAAACAGATAGTGTATGTTATGTTATTAGTACAGAAATAATAAATAGTATACAGTTACTACTCAAAACTACTATAAAAAGGTTATGAAAAGATTATCCGCCCATCCATACTGAGAAGAAATTCAGGAGGAAAAGTCAACAAAACAACCCTATCCCTATAGAAACTAAATTCTAATTCATATCTACTTCACTTCTAATTTCTAAAGATATACTCCCCGCCAAAGTCAAGACTCTATAATCATAATCATAGGCTACTATTTTATTTACTAGAGCACTCCTAGCATCAATGTTTTTCGAATCTAATCTTATATTAGAAAATATTGTAAATATATAAAGAAGTGGAATTTCATAAAAATAAGACTTACAACAAAGACATTCTAGGCCAACTTAAAAGAGAGTAACTTCAATTACTTAACAGAACTATATCTACTACCCAAATGACTTTTCCTTATGCCGTATTATGGTATGGCTGTGAGTAATATATATAATAATTAGTACTAGAAGTAAAGCATGCCTTATCTACAACTGTTGGATTATTATTACTCTTTACATACAAGAAATAGCTTATACTTATACTTATACTTATAAATAGAACTTCTAAATCTATGTGAGAGATACAGGAGTCTTGGAAACCATATAGATTCTATTGTTATTGTTTTGATTTTTTACTTTCATTTCAACCATTTTCGATAGATATTGATTGATTATTCATAGATTATGACTCAATCCTTAATTAGTTAGAAAACTATACTTGTTAGAAGAATTAGATTTGTAGAGAGACTTAGTTTGCTTATTATCCATTATATATCACAAAGAATCAAACAATAAAGTTGTTTTTTGATTTGAGGGCATAACTCTTATATATACTATTTCTAGTTAGAGATCAGAAGTAGTAAATAAAGGCGCAAAGTATCCATTTCTAACCATTCTCCCTCGGTAAGAACAAAAAATGTGAAATGTTAGGCTACCCTATTCCCTATTGGCTGATAAAGCCTTTGTTTTCTCTCCTAGGTAAGAGATAGCACCTACTAGTATGCTTTCGCCGAGTAAAGACTATGCTTTCTGGTAATGAATCCCTTCAGTGCTGTTCGACAATGTGCAAATCAAATAGTAATGACTTATGACTCGTAAAAGAAGGAAGAGAAAGCAAAGAAAGGAAAGATTTAGAAGACAAAAGTACCCCAAGACTCCCAGTGCCTATTTAGAATTCATCGGCAGCTAGAATCCGTACAACAGCGAGAGGGAAGCATCACTATCACATGGCATCTCGTTGAGAAGTATACGCTACTAGCAGTTGTTAGAAAGAGAGATCACACGGAAAGGCTAGAGAAAGAACTGATGAATGATGGAAGCGAAGAATTGACTACTACCCGAAACACAGCGAAATAGGACATTAAAGAAAGAGTGGCAAGTTCTTCCTTTCCTGCGTATAGCGTGTATTTAGATATTTAGAGTAGGCAAAGAGAGGATAGGATAAGTAGGATAGTCAATTCGGTTCACTTGCTGGTTTAATATTCTTGTATGAGGAATTTCTTCTACAACCAGCTGTTATAGAGAATCAGACGGCTTATTGCTTTTGCACTGTGTGTTACTTACGGATTGAATTGGTTATTAACGCTGACCAAGCTTTCGACTCCATTTCCATTTCCTTAGGCTTTTTTGGAGCCTATAAGAAGAGCTTTTTCCCACATCTAGATCTTTCTATGCGAACTAAGGTAAACACGTATTAACTAAAAAAAAAATACAAGAAAAATACAAGGAAGAATGTTGTTGCTATTATCTCGCAGAAAATAATACATGTGGCAGGCATGCTCTCTTGCGGATTTTAAGCTTCTGTACTAAATAAATGGATTCGAACCCGCGACTTACAGCTAATGAGGACAATGTTCTATTAATTAATAGGGCGTACTCCCCTCGATTCTGTTTTCTTCTTTCTACTCGAAATTCTACCCGAAATGACAGCTAATTACTCCGATTTGGCAAAGATCGGTAGAAGCTAACATTTTATATGTAACTTGTTGTTCTGGAAATTTGGAAATGACGTTGGTAAATAAAAGAGAGAGCAAAAGCTTCGAGCTCTGTACGTACTATCCTCGTTGCGGGCAAAGCAAACAAAGGCAGAACTTCTAACAAAAGAAAAAAAGTAGACTACTGCTGTATATTAACAAAATGCATAGAAGTAGAAGAGAAATGACTAAAAAGTCAAAGCAAATATTTAAAAATATAAAGAGAATTGACGAGAAATTGAAAGATATCTTACAAACAGAAAAGAAATCTATTTATACTAAACTAAAAAAAAAGGACTTTACCTATATAATATACATATGAAGATACAATACTTGTAGTCAACCATTCAGCATGCATTGTGAATTGTGAAATAATATGAAATAGATAATAACTAACAACTGTCTTAGAACGTGTGATAAAAGAGGAGGAATAACGCATAATAGAATTTACTTTATACTTTAGCAGTACGCGAAGAGACCTTTCCATGGTAAAGTATGTAAAACCAAGGATAACCATTCTTTTTGAATCGTATAGTCTTACAGAATTATTATAGAAAATTTGTAGAGGAGGGCTTAAGAATAATATAAATATCTACGCGTATTTTGGTTTTTCTCTGGTGAAGGGTAACAAAGCAATAAAGGAAAACATGTATTATTTCATTTCAAACGACATATCAAATATGAACTATGACTGAATAAAGAACAATTTAAGCCACGGGTAATATTTGCACTTAAGATTTTTTTTCAACTCTATCTACTCTAAAAAAGGACAACTACTTAATAGTAACACTTAAAAGTAAATAAATAATGTCAACGCTAGAATTTTAAAAGCTACTATAAGGAAGACAAGAGAAAAAGTCTCCCTTATCCAAGGCCGCAGGGTGCAGTGGTATCTAAATCTTACTTCACTGCTTCGCTCCATACATTATTAATAAATATAAGAAAACTATCTTCTTGTAGATAAGTTATCGTTTAGACTCTATCTAGTAGGCGTATGAAACTTTTCCAAATTTATGTCTCATTCTAAGTGAAAATGGAATTGACTACTTTTGCAAATATTGGTATTGTTGACTATCGGCTTTTCAGTTTACTTAGTAAAAGTACTGAAATTAATTGGTTGGATATAAAACGACCTGTTTTTCGGGATTTCGTGATACTTCGTATATGGAAAAGTAAGAAACATAAATTTAGAAATACATCTTAATTTTTAGAAAAGGGATAATATAGGACAAAATAGGACAAAGGTTGTTTTTCATATTTAGCTAAGAGACCCGTCTCATTTTCAATAAATTCTATACTCGCATTAGGTGAAAGTAAGAAACTCAAATTCTAACTGAAAATAAGTTACAAAAATGCAAAGTTCGCTAGTTGATAGTTCTAATTCCATTTACAGGTTTTATTCTCTAGTATTTCTTTTTCAATTTACATATCCTACAGTTAGTCTCAAGTACTCCTCTATTCCTAAAATTTCAACAACCCCACGATTTGACATCTACTATTTATTTAGTATTATTCGTAATCATTGCTTATCAAAGAGAACAAAAGTCATATCATATAGAAGACAACGCAACGGGAAAAGAGTCCAAGATAAGAGGTGGTTAAAGTAGTTTATAGGTATACCTAAGTTCACGCATATAATCTACAACTTGGTGTTCTGTTTGTTATAGCCATCCCGGAAATGAAAAGTAAAGTCCTCTTATGCTGTTGTCGATTCTTTTCTATATTCGTTCTACCTCCTTCTAAGAAATTTTTCGTCAACAAGAGATTTGCGGTCGTGTTGTCTATCTAGTCAGATTCTTACTTTTATTACTAGTGGTTGCTTTATTATAGAGTCATAAATTGTAGTACCAAAAAAATGTCTTTTTTATACGAATATTCCTTTAACAACCAATCTAGAACTAGAATACTGTGAAGTCCTCTACCAACTACTAGCTGAGTCCACGGAAGCCCTGATCGTACATACCAACTATGTGTCAAAGACGAATTAAGGATAAACGTGTTATTTTATATACATATAAATGTATATTTGAATTGGGTATTTTAACGAAGAATTTTATAGAGAAAGCAAAGAGCGGATCTAGTTGCGCCAAGATTGTATCAAATAGAATAATAATAATATAATAGAAGAATTATGATGTAGATTGAAACATATTCTCGAAGAAACAAATAAATACATAAAGGATAAACTCTGTAATACAGAAATCATATTCATATATATATATATATATAATATAATAAAAGGGGAAAAATAGAGAATGTAAGGCATAACTTAAAAGTAAATAGAAGAGACTTGTAGGCTAACTCAAGAGTAAAATGTTTACCGCAATTAGAAATTAGAAGTACTATATAGAAGATAGAAAAAGTTGCCTCGCGAACAGCTCTAAATGAAAATAGATAATAGGGAGGTGCTGAACTTTGTTAAGTACACACACATGGTCCTAACTGTGGGAGAATTAGAAAATTATTCCATCATTTAGAAAAAAAAAAGCGTTGGGTAGAATATATAAAAGCAGAAAAGAAGAATGTACGCGTGTTTCATAATATGTTCTAAATGGGAACGCTTCTTCTTCTCCGCAATCTATTTATCTGTATGTTCAGTCGTCATTAGTAACTTGTTTTCACATTAAATTGTCTTACTTCAGCCTTTTTATAAGCAGATTGAAATTCACTTAGAAAAGGTTAGAAGTAATGTGGTGCAATTTCATATATACTAGATCGTTTATGCCAAATATTTTTATTATCCCATTCCTTTCTCATTATATTTGTTTGTATATGCAGTATGCACAGTCTTTTATTCCTTATTGAATACGAAATGATTTTCTTTTTGACGCAAATGAAAGGCAAACAACAAATTGCTAGAAAGAAGCTCTCTCATAACGAATTCTTGAAATTTTCCAATAAAATAAAATTCTATCAACCCTTTTGGACTCTTGGAGGAATTGGATAATACGCGCTGGAAAAGACTCTCTTGGGGTATACTTATTCCTTTTAGCTTTTACTTGTGAGTGATTCTTTGGAAAATTCAAAAAGAAAATATTTCCTTTACTTGGCGAGTGAAATTTCGATAAGAGGACATTATTTAAAAGGGGAAGAGAATGGTATTTTAGTAAGTAAAACGAGGCATCTCTATATAATAACAAAGAAGAGGCTGAGCAGGGAAATCCT
>JAYMSS010000078.1:0-14643 GCA_036897785.1 Plantago rugelii | reverse complement strand
TAGCTGTCGGGTATGGACTGTCTCATATGGGGCAGGACCATATTCCTGCATGCACGTATATGGTCTTCCACCGCCGCATTTGACACATTATGAGCTATCTTGAAACTCATAACTTCTGTTACCCAACTTAACAACGATTGGGGATGGCCATCATAGATAGGCTGATCCACGGCACTAATTAAGTCGTATAATTTTTTAGCGGATGGATTTGGCATTCCGATGTTATGTGTGTCGTCGTTCTGATTAAGATTTGGAAACCATTCATTAATAAAATCCAAGTCAGAATTAAACTCACCCTCAGATCGATCAATAGGTGTCGATGATGGGTCGGCCCCTCCTATATCATAATGAACTCCTTGTTGTCCATATGTTTCGCCCTGTCGGTTCCAAATGTGATATCCTGGTTGGAAACCATTAGCGTACAAGTGCATTGTTACCATTGATCGATCGTGGTAAGGCCATCCGCATTAACATGTACTACATGGGCACGAAATCTGAATTTGATTTTGTGTGGTGAATGCCCAATCGCAAAATGACTCCACCCATGTGAAATACTCAGGTATTAGTCCATTTTCATGTTATTCATGTTTATACATATTCAATTAACATTTTCATGTTATTCATGTGAAATACTCCGCATTAACATTTTCATGTTATTCATGTTTATACAAGTGCATTTGTTGTACATCCAATCCCGGAAGTTATTCATGTTAATAACCTGCATATGGGTTTCCACAATTTTATATTAATATACTCAAACATAGTGTCGTACAAATAATTGTAGTTAATTCATCAACATTCAACGTAAAATAACACATATGCAATTAATGGATGATATTATATATACATGATATAATTCAGTTTGTCAACTATATATAAGTTCAATTTAGGAGTGTATAATAAATACCTATCATTATAATTGTTATTCTGAATACATATAAATTTATTTATAACATGAAATATTAATGAGACAATAATATCAGTGATCAACAATACAAAATAACAAGAACAGTCATATTTATACATCGATCATAATAATCAAACACAACAAAGTTTATATGTAGCATGCATACAATTGAACATAACAAATCAATAACATAACTAGCACACCTTGATTGTTTGAGTAACGTAGACCAAGTGATTTTTAAACTCGAAATTTAATATAAACATATTAGAAATAAGAATAATTGTAGAATTTGTAAGTATTTAATGAAACAATGCAATGCACGATCAAATGAAGAGAGATCACATATAAATAACCAATGAATAAGAATAATCACATAATAAATTAAAGAATAAAATAGGAACAAAGATAAGAATTACAATGTTCACAAGATAAGTATTATTCTAATTAAGGCTTCGTTGGAAGTAACTTTTATTCTTCATAAAAAATAATTAATAAAAGTTTGTTAGCTATAAACTTTTGCTGCCAATGTCATTATCGCTTATTTTGTTGAAATTTTTTAAAAAGTTTCAACAGGCGCCTTTCATCGGTGAATAATTTTGAAACTTTACTATAATCAACAAAAGTAATGTGATGGGGGTGGTGGTCGTGCGGAGGTGGTTGGAGGCCGACAGTGGTGGTGTTGTGGAGGCCGGTGGTGGTGGGAGGTGAAGGTGGAGAGAATAGAGAGGGAGAAATGTGATGGAATGGTGAATGATATAAGGAAGAAGGTAGGTAATATTAGGGGCTTTATGGTCAGTTTATGTGTGTGTGGTGAGGGTAAAACAAAAAGGTCGTGTTTTGAATTAAACGATGGACAACGTCACCGGCCCGAATAGCTCCCCACAATTTGACCTAGCGTTTTCTGTCTCCTTCCTTTCCCGCTCCATCACCATTGTTGGCGATTCTGCAAGGGATGTAGTGTAATGTGTCGACCACTAATGACTTCGAAATCAGACCAATATAAGCCATCTACGTCTCTTCTGGAATCTGGAGCCTTACTATTTACATTTAAACTGCGATGTCCTAAAATCCATACAAATGTTTTATAACAAGACGATTTTATAGTTATACTTAACATGATATGATGGCAAATTGGCAATTAATAAAATCTATACTATATTAGTATTGGAAACATCAGTATTATGATCACATTAAAACACACAATAACAGAAACTAACTAAATGAACTCCATGCATTTTTTTTTCGAATAATGAACTCCATGCATTGAGAATCTATTTTAATTAATTCTGATTACACATTAACAAAGAGTAATGATGAAGATTTAGACGAACAGACATGTCTAATCGGCTGCCTAGCTTCTATGTGTCTTCCCGTCAGTCATAATTATCAAATTAAATTAAATTAAATTAAATTGTATTTCCAGAACCATCTCTAACCTCTACCATTTTCCTCTCTGGTTCATCTTCTTCCTCCATTTTCAACTCTTTCCATGGCGGGTGGAAACGATAAGAGGTTTGTCATTCGTTTAAATCCTTAATTTTAGGGTTTCATAATTAACAGTGTACAAACCGATCCTGACCATGCATGTGTTAATATATAACTTCACAACTTGTTGTAATAGTTATGATTCTGGCTCATTGATTGTGTTTCTGTTTTTTATGACCAAACTCCTTATGTAATAACTATGACTTTGGTTTAATTTGCTGTGTTTATGACTAAGTGATTAGTGATTCAGAACCAACTATAGTGGTATAATTGTGAAGACATGCCTGGTCATGAAGACATGCCTTGCTGTTGAAAATAGATAAGTTACTAAATCACTTGCAAGAACTTTCTGTTATCTAATTCAATTGGTTTTGTTTTATGATCATTGTAGCATGTGGTTTTGCTCTCATCCCTTCTCTCCTAGTTGCTTTGCGTGGAGTTTCATGAAATAATCTCTATCTATTGATGCAGATCCTTGTGAGATTCTTGATTTTGTAAGGTTTCGCACTGCCCTTGTCCGTCAAGAAATGATCGTATTCGAACCAGACTCAAACATACATGCGCGATTTCAGAAAACCAAATGTCCATTAATCTTCATCTTCATGGCACTGATGAAATGGTAGTGAAGTACTGCCCAGTAAACATTACTTATGAAATGATAGTGATTTAGCTCCTTTCATCTGCTGATGAAGCTCTTGTAGAAAAGCTACAGGAGCCAACATTTGTTTGATCATACAACTGCACTGCTTTTATTGTGTCTTAGATATTAAATTTTGCATGTTCTTCCTTATTATTGTTATGTCCGTTCCTGTAACCATTATTTGTTTGATGGCTGCTATGGTTCCCGTCAATGAAGGTAGAAGCAAACAACTCAAGTATTAATCGGATCGTGGAATTTCCTCAGAAAGATATATCCGCGCACATCACTTTGAACATTTATTTTGAAGTCTTGAGTTCCTTTCTTCAAATATCTGAAACTCATAGTGTGGTGTGCCATGTCGTTGATTGTACTATACGGGCATTGCTGATCTTTAAATCTTTATGGTGTAGGATGCCGATCAGGCATGTCAAAAGATTTATGTTAAAAATGGCGATTTGAGTCTTCTATAGTGAGTGGTGTTTAGATACTCAGTTACATTTTGTGAGTGATCTAGGAATTTGAGCAGGAATTTTGTGGCTTGTGGTTATAACTCTGGCTCAATGTATGATATTTTCATGTCATCAGTGATGTGTATATCTGCAGGAAATTGTTGTACATCTCTTGGCGGCATTTGTCCTTGAACAGTAAGCATCTACACTACACAATTCTCATTTTGGTTGAAGCCAAGGTTCCATAATCCATACTACAATGTTGTTTGTCTATGATTTTGTTGTATTGTTATCTTTAAGACTTTGAAGTTTACTAGAAAATTAATTTAATCACTGGGTGTTTTGGTTGATTCTCGCATCTTGCGAGAGGTCGCAAGTTCGATTCTTGCAACACCTCAATATGACGTATATAATTAGCAACATACCCTAACGGCCATTTTGTGACATGAAGTGCATATTGCAAGCGAATGTTTCCTTTCAACCACATATAATTAGCAATATATGGAGGATGATTTTTGTGTTATATCTGTAATTGTGGAGGTAGAGAGCAATTTATTATTTGGTAAAATAGACCTAAATATGGATCAAATTATTTGGTAGAGAACAGTTTACTACAGGTTTCATTTCCATGGTCATGCCTTGTTATTTTCAAGAATTTTGAATTTCGAATGATAATATGGATATAATTATTCTGTGCTGAGACCTAAATAGTTTATTGGCTCTGTAAGGCCCTTCAATATGTTGAGCATGTTGCTAGAGTACATAATTCACGAGCACAAATCCGCATTCTATATGTCCTGCCACACTGAGGTCTCTTGGATAAAAAGTCAGTAGGAAAGATTATTTTATTTAATTTGAAATTATTAAACATCCGGAACAATAAATGCTCCCATTTGAAGATACGAACCACATACTTTCGTAGTTTTCAGTATCAACCATTTTTTTAGAGGACCAAGTATGCATTGTCGAATTGAATAGATGAATTCATATGGATTTATATGTTGTGAATGTATCTCTGATATTTGAATTAGGTAATAAGATAAAGCTGTGAATGGCTCTCCAGATGCACGCAGTGTCACTTTTCATATCCATCAAAGCTGGAAGTCTATCCAATTATGATAGTGGCTCTTTGCCTTCTGAAGTAAGTTATTTACCTTAATCAATCCAGTGGTTACTTTTTTTTCAGTCAAAAAGTTCTATTCTCAATATTTCCCTCCACTCTATCTCTTAAGAAAGATAGGTAATCCCACACTTGTCATCCATTCACTCCGGTGAACTTCTTTTATAGCCCCGATGCCTAGAATTAATCCATCATCATATACGCTACTTGTTTTGTGACATGGACGGCATCTTTTAGCATACAATCGTTTAAAACTGAGGAGTTGAATTTATCAATCAATATTTCATAACGATCACAATTTAATTAAATCATCACTGAGAACATCTTGGCAACAAATATATTGTAAACTGTAAACTAGAAGCATGGTAATTTTTTTCTGTAAAAAGTGAATGTATAATATTAAAGCTGATTTATGTAAGTTGTAAAGTTGTAGGAAAAAAAAGTAAAAATGAAAATTACAAAATTCTAACTAGATTGTAACAATCAGTTCATATTTTCAGTGGAAGAATAATGGCACCTACAAGCAGATTAAAATTGCAAGTGTGTGTGATTGCAGACTAATAAATGGCACATGCAGATTAAAATTTGTTCAAGAAGATATCAGGCAGCTCTGCACCACCACCAACAACAATAACCCTATTGGGAATTTTATAGCCCAAAAAATAAAATACAACGGAAGATTTGTGTTTTTATTGAATCTTGTTTCTGGCTTTTTACCGTTTGATTGTGAACTTGAGGTGTAAAATGGAAAAACTTCCAACTGATGGTGGTGAATCCAGTATTGGGAAGGGGAAGGCTGTTAAAACCCCCCGTGCTAGGTTCACTAACGAACAGATTGAAATTCTTGAAAAGCTTTTTGCTAAATGCCCTATTCCTAATAAACTTGTAAGGGCCACAATCCTGCATGATCAGCCTATTCTGAAAAGTATCACTAGCAATCAACTCAAAGTGTGGTTCCAGAATCGCAGGTAATATCTAACCCCAAATTACATAAATGGCAATTGATCTTTTTGCCAAGTTTTTGTCTCTTGCACCTCTTAATTTTTCTCTAATCCTTTGATGTGCTTATATGCAAGTTCTTGGTACATTTGAATTTTTATAAGATATTCCTTTGACTTTGATGAAATCCAATGAAAATTGTGTCTTCAGTGTTGGTTAATGATAAGAAATATACAAGTTAATTTATTAAAGTAGATTGCTCAAAACAATGTATGAACTTTCATCTCTACGAACTAAACAACTAAGAATATATTGACATCTTCGTGATTTCAATTAAGTTAGTTAATACTACCATTCCAATGCAATAATTTGTCGTACAAAAACAACAGTTAAGAGAAGATAATGCAGTGGCCTGAAACACTTCTTGTTATTAGTTTGTGAAATAAAAAATTAGTAAATTCTCCTGATTAAATTGATTGTGTGATTCTCTCAGATGGCGCGAGAAGCAATTGAAAGAAAGCAACATCGCAGCTGTGGAGAAAATGAATAAGACAAATCAAAAGAGGATAATATTTACCAGTGAGAGTAACAGTGTATGTTTTTAATTATTTGTTGCGGACATGGAAACAGTTGCTTATACGTTATGCAATCCATACAAACTGTTCATGTTGTTTCTAATATATTCCTGAGTGTATGCATCATTATATAACCTTTTATGTTCATTGTCCTTTTTAGTTGTGGATACAGTGTATAATTGATAAAATTTGTCATTTCTTGTGATGGAATTTAAGGTTGAACTGATCATCTTATTTCTTAACTAGGCATCGTGCATACGTTCCCTAATCTATGCATTATTATTGAAAATGTTTTGCATCTGTTCTGCTTTTACGTTGTGGATACGTGTATAATTGATTAACTTTGTCATTTACAATTGTGGAATTTAAGGTTTAACTATCACCTTTATTCTTTTTCTTTCCCGGCTTTGGTTCTATCACCTTTTATTAATGCCGCTTCTCCAAAAATCCAAGTCAGAAGATTTATTATAGAAACGACTGGGCAACTAATTTTGTAGGGACTAATCGATTATGAATGTGAGGATCACTGCACAGGTCTTTGAAGCCCAATCTTTTGTTTGATGAGAATTATCATGTAGGAGTTCTTTTATTTTTAATAAAGAAACAGATTATTATTTTGTATATGGCAAAAAATTTGTGCAGTTAAGTTGTACAGCCACAACCACTGAAGCTCAATCTGGTGGTGTTGTTGATGCAAGTTCGTCTCAAATTCCTCTAATAATTGAACCCGATAGTTCTGGGTAAGTAGAAGTGATACTTTTTTTTAAATTTTATTTGTGTGTGTGTGTGTGTGTGTGTGTGGCTGCGTTGTATTTTTTAAATTTTGTGATAGTTCTTTTGAGTTTGTGGAATGGTTCATTAGTTATCTGCTTTTCATTTATCTGCATATAATCTATATTATTTTCGCCTTGAACACATAACTTTAAATTCTTCTGAATAACTGTATGATAACTGCCATTAAGCGAAATTACAACAGGGTTTGTCACAATTAATCCTTTACTGTTTTATCTTCACAGGATTGTGAAGGTGGCTCACAAGATCAGGGATGAGTTTCTTTCTAAAGCTTTGGGAATCACTTTAGACTGGATCCCTATCCCAGCTTCTAAGGTTGTCAAATTTGCATGATTTTATCTATAACCATAGTTATAGTGGAATGGTAATCATTTCGCTTTTTCAGTCTTGGCATGCTTATGGTCTACCGGTTTCCTTGATTTCAGTTGCCAAATCCAACTTCTGATGGTCCTATTTATACCTGCAATGCTTCTTTAGGGGTGGCAGTACACGCATGTGCTGTGGTTCCTCTTGAACCTATAAAGGCAAGCTGAATCTTTCATCCAACTGTACAATCGTATGATAAATATATTAGAACTTGTAATCAATTAGATTCTACACATCTAACTGTAGGTAAGAACTCATCTTCTGTGTGACTGAATTGAAGTGGGATTAGACAATCAGAGTAAATCCATGTTTAATACAGCGCATATACTTCAAACAGCGGTATACACGTTTAGCTTTT
This sequence comes from Plantago rugelii, assembly GCA_036897785.1. Lineage (NCBI taxonomy): Eukaryota > Viridiplantae > Streptophyta > Magnoliopsida > Lamiales > Plantaginaceae > Plantago > Plantago rugelii. The sequence continues at coordinate 7,012 of JAYMSS010000078.1, read as the reverse complement.
CTTTCTTGCCTGTTATAGGAGATGCAAAGCTGATAAACGAACAAAACATGCGACAAGCAAAGCAATATTCAACTGTCTGTTTGATTCTTCAAACCAGATTCCATAGATCAATGCATTAAGTATGGATGCTCTCAGAGAGGAAATACATCATTTCTTTGTTGAGTTTTCAATAATTCTGATCCAGCCAGTGATTTAAAGAAAGTTCCTGTAGCAATATTTGATTGAAAAGCAGCAATACATTCGATTGAAAAGCTCCTAGATCTTTGTTTGTACTCACCGGAGAAGAATACATGCTCAACATTTTCCGGTTCTTTACGACAAAGCTCATGGAGATCTTCATTGATGTGCTAAATCTTCTTCACCCTGTCATTAGTAGAAAGTCTTCTACTACACAACATTTCCCGTTTCCCAATTCTGTTCTTTATTTAATTTTAAAAAAAAGCCGCATGGTCAGCAGGTTAGATAGATATCCATCCTGGTGCAACCTAGCTAGGAGCAATTAGAGCGCATCCAAGAACAGATGCAAAGGCCTTAGAATGTGCTTTTTAATTTTTTATTAAGCATTCGTCCACATTCTACATTGCTACTTCAAAGGAATGTTTGGTTCTTTCGTTCTCGTTTCAGATAATTAGCCTCCTTCAAGATCGCACCTCCTGGTCTTGGGATTGTCGGAGCCAAGATGTCCATGCCAAGTATCTGACTAATAATGGAGAATGCATCGAATTAATCTCTACTCAAGTAAGTATATTGGTTTCAGCATTTTTGGATAATCTCATATTTCATCAAAATTTAAAACTGAAAGACTTTATTCATTTAATTATTTGTCTTAAAATTGCACTCTTGTTGTCTTGTACAGTTCTATGCTGCAACTACACGGGCTCTTCCTCGTGACTTTTGGACTTTGCGATACACTTCTCCTCTAGAAGATGGTGGCTTTGTGGTATGCTCGTATATAACATTATATTGTATAAATTTGAGAAGTTCAATGGACATATATAAGTCTCAGTCTCTTACACTTGTTTTCTAAAACACATGAAGATGTTGGACTTTATAAGTTTATATATCAATTTCCATCGTATGTAATAGAAAGAGAGATCTAACAAGTTTCTAGGTTAGTGTCAAATATTAGTTTTAATCAACTGTGTATTGCTGAATTTGTTTTCTTTAACGTATACGAATGTACTAACTATATCTTGTTAAGGTGTGCGAGGAGTCCGTTTCTGGAACTCATGATGGTGTCCCCAGCTCACCCAGTACCTTGGAGTTTGTTAGAGCCACGATGATGGCTAGTGGCTATCTGATTCGTCCGGTCAAAGAAGGCTCAACTGTAAATATAGTTGATCACGTGGATTTTAAGGTGATCTGGTTATGCTTACTTATTCCAGTCACGTACGTAACTCCTAAGATACGCTAATTTGTGCTATTTATTTTGGTGTAGAATTTACTGGAAAGGGCCAAGGGGGCAATTCTTGTGCAATCTTATGTTATATATTTATGAGTTCACGTTACACATTGCACAATGGATGTCCACCAGTGCACATTGCTGGTTTGCGCAAAGTCTCTTGCAATGGAGATGTGATTGAATATTATGATATGACAATTTGAGTGTTTTTCTTTTCCTTGCTTAACTTGGATAAGTAATAAAAAATCTTATTTGCAGGCAGCAGATGTTCTAGAGGAGATACGGCCTCTCTATCAGTCACCAGAGTTCATTGGCAAGAAAATGACTCTTCCTGTAAGTTGTTGTCTAGCTTTTAAAAACATTAATTTTTCAAAAATACTAAAAGTTTGCTTGTGCTTGTGCAGCCAGCATGTTATTCTTGTTTATGTCATTCTGTAGTTTCTGTTATGCCATTTAAGAATTTGGGATATCCAACATTAGTATGAATCCAATTGTTTTGCGCTAAGAACTAACTGCTTTATTGCCTCTGCAAGGCCCTTCGATATATTGTGCATGTTGCTAGAGAAGAAAAATTGAAAAGCACATGTCTGCATGCTATGGGTCCTGCAACTCCAAGGTCTCTCGCGAAAGCCCTCAGTAGGTATGGTTATCGGATCCCACCTGTAATTGTAAAGACCTTGGGAACAATTGAATGCTCCCATTCTGCGAAACAAATCCCATGCTATTTTAATTATCAATATCATCGATTTTATTCGAGGACCAAGTATGCATTATCAAATTGCACAGACGAATGCATTCGGGTAAAAGAAATGCAGTAAATGTAACTCTGATTTCTTGTTACTTGTTAGGGGTTTCAATGAAGCTATGACTGGCTCTCTTGAAGATGGATGGACATTTCTACCAGCAGAATCATTTAGTGATTTATTTATATCCGTCAAGCAAGTAGCAGGTGACCCCATTTATAATGGTGGCGCCATTTGCATCAAAGCCTCTTTGTCTTTTGAAGTAAGTTATTTAGCTTAATATTTCCTTCTATGTGCAGAAATAAACTGTCAGCACCTTCTGTAAAGAATTTCAGAATCTTCTATGATTAACTCTATTTTCTTTCATCTATATGAAGTAATTTTGCACATTATCACTAGCGAATTTTCTTTAAGCAGGATATTTACCCAATAAAGCTGGTCAAGCTTCTGAAAGAGCATCTCTCGGATTGGATGAGTTTCAACTTTTCCGAACATTCTGCAGCATTATCCGAAGTAGCACGATTTAAGTTTGTATTTCCAGGAGGAAATACTCACAATTTATCGTCACGGCCCGTGGTTCTTGGTGAAACAGGCTGCGAGGATGAGGTTGGTTGAATTCCACAATATTGCTGTTTTCTTCTTTCTTGAATTGAATTGAAACATGACCAGAGAATAAGCTTACCAAACTTGTGCCGTGTAAAGATTTCGGCCTATTCAAGTGCATTACATAGCTATTTTGTGTTCTTTTTTCTATTTTAGGTACTGGAAGTAATAAGATTTGACCGCATTGGTAATCACACTCTTCATTATTCACCGGAGGATATAGTTCATTTGCAGGCAAGCATTCGACTTTCTCTCTTGCTGTATGCTAGTCTGCCTGCGGTTGTAAAGTTAAATGCTTTTTGCGAATTGCAGTTGTTAAGTATCAAGTCATATTTAATCAAAGATCATTTCTGTCAAATGTGATTGTATATTCTTAAGAACTAGAAATATTATGCTCCATCGGTTGAACTGTTGAAGCATTCCCGTTTTCTGATAGAGATATTAAACTTTGACAGAGAAGAAACTTGATTATAATTTTGGACCCTGATACAGACTTTTTACTCATGCAGCTTATCAATGGTTTGGAAGAGAGTGATAATGGTGGTTTTTCAGAGTTCATATTTTCTCCAATTGAAAGAACTGACAGTGATGAGATGTTATCATCTGGATTCCGGGTGGTTTCTTTGGGTTCAAATACAGTTAAGTCTTATATCTATTAACCATTGCTGTTCTTTACTAAACTTTAGATTTCTATTTATTGTCGGAGCTATCCAACTTTCTGTTATACTAGAAGAATGAAAGCGGATGATTTGGAATATAAATCTACTGTACATTTTTCTTGAAAGCCAGAAGAAATTCTACTCAATGTATCATAGATGCTCACCAAAATTACAATCTTCTTCCAACGATATTACAATTTTCACCCTGTAATGGACAAATGGGGCGTCTTAACCAATCTTCGTAGCTATGCATTATTATTCTATTTTCCGAAATTATTCAGACTCCTGTATACTTTGCATGGGAGATATAGACCATGACATTTGTATAGCTATTTCAAGTTCAGTAAGATTTCCCCAGTACTTAACTTTCTATCTACTGACTTTTGTACAGGGAACAGTGACCCAACCAAATTCGACGTTATTTCTGGCTTTCCAGTTTCCGTTGGAGATCCAACATGTGGATGCTATGGTGGAGATGGCTAGATCGTATGTCCAACATATAATCTCCACATTGAAGAAGCATTTTATAAAAGTACCAGCAACAGGATCGACCTCTGGCTCCTCTGCTGTTAATGTTACTGCAGAAGATACAGGCCCGAATAATGCAGTTGACCTTGCCAGGATGATTGTCCAAAGTTACAGGCAAGTTTTAAATTTTCACAGATTCAAAATTGTATGATACTCCAAAGATTTTTAAATGTCACAATATCTTACTGTTTCAGCTTATTCACAAACATAGTTCATCAACTTAATAAAATGGTAATTTTGAACATCTCTTCACTTGCTATTTTCATGTTCTGACATAATTTTTTTGCCTTAAACAGAGCAAATTTAAGGGAAGATATGCCTTACTTCAGCTCCCAGGATATTGACTACTATGAAAAACTGGAGCACCACCCACATGCTGTACTGTGCTTCACAATCTGCGTACGTGGCCATAAAACGAGTTTCTTTTCTATTCTGATGCGTATATATTGCACAGTTCTTTCTATTCTGATGCGTATATATTGCACAGTTCTTTCCTTTAAGATAGTTGATCAATCGCTTTGTGTTTGATGCAGTCTGATTCTTTGTGCCTGTATGCCAATCAAGCGGCTCTCAACATGTTAGACACCACGTCCGAATTTAGGCACTTGCTTGAGATGAAAACCCTAGTGAGTGGCTTGAAGCCGGATGCTCTCCTGCAAACGTTAATGCACCAGGTACGCAGCTTGGTGTTTGATTAACTCATAAGTACAGTGAAACTTATTAACTAATTTATTAAAACCACGAATCTTGGTGATTACGGAACAGCTTCAAGATTTTCTTTAAATTTTTTAGCTCTTAGAAGCACATTAAGAGCCTGTTTTCGTTGCAATTTATAATTCTGCAGGCTTCTTATATTTTTCAGTACATTTTTTATTTTCTTAAGTAAACAAATAACTGCCTGCTAGCAAAATGCCTGGTTAAAAATACTGAAAATAATTGATTTTCACCATTCATTAACTTTTATAAAAAAAATTAGTTTATTATCAGCTGCTGGAATAAGCTGTTTTGGCATACATTTTATTTATGTTCTGCTTTTGCCACACTTGAGCAATCACCTGATTTATAGAAGTTTCACAAAGAGGCACTTCAGCGGTTACAACAGAGAACCATGCTGATGATTTAGGCTTTGCTGTATAGTAACACTGGCAGCATATAGAGTTGAAGTAAGCCATTTGTCTTGAATGTTTTTCCTACTTTGTAGGGATATGCAGCTATACCTGCAGGGATCTTTTTTAATGTAACAGATCATATTGTTTCACATGGAGCAGCGAAAGCATGGTTGGTGCACGGTCCAGAAGGTTTAGTTCACAGCGTTGCCCTTGCATTTGATAAATGGTTTGTACCGCTGTTTTAAAATGTACTTGCATCAAGAGATCAAAAAATTCAACATAGAGTGTTGTTCGTATATCCGTATCTGCTTCTGCTTTTAGAGCAGGACATGTAAAAAGGATATGATCTCTTGTTCAAGTGTCAGACTTGCATAGAACACTTAGTTCAGATTGCCTGTGTACATCTATACATCTTTTTTGAGAGAACGAAGGAACAAAGAGAAACTTATTCAATGTGATTTTTCCAATTGTGCTTTTTCTAATACTTCTTACTTAAGACCAACATTTTAAGAAAAAGATCAAACTTCTTGATAGAGTAGGGTAGGTGTTCATGATGCAAGTTGTATGTATTGTACCCTTGACATAGGCTTAACAAAAAGCACAAGGGCAACTAATGGTTTTGTTTCAACTGATGAGGATTTTCCTGAAGGGTATCCTTTTCGTTCATGGATTGAAATCTAATTTCCGGATATGTTTCCAGTTCAAATGAAACGAGTTTTTAAAGATATTATTAACATGTTTAGTAACGTTCAGAAAAATAGAAAGTTGAAACAATATTTGCACTTAGAAATCCACGTCTCTTTTAAGAAATTTAGCCCTCTCATTTGTGTTGAAACTAATTGATTTGGACTTGCTTAGTGAGTTGTTGCAACAATTCAGTTTACTTGGCGCTTAAATGATTGAGGACGGTACTATTAATTACATCGTGCATGGCTTTTGTTTAAGAAAGTAGAAGTGAAGAGAAAATAACAATATTTAAATTGAATTATGACAAACCATTAAAAAATATATCATAGAATTACAACATGTGTGACCTAGGCAACTTAGATATCCATTTAACTTGCTTAAAATCGTGAGTGAAATTTGAACCCAACTCTTATTTCAACAAGTAAGCTTCAAAAACATCACGGAGCTATATATTATCCGGACTCTTTAATTCCCCTTACATACCCGTATCGGACATTCGATGGTTGGATACTGATATATGTATGAGATACTTTATTTTAGGTTAATTTTTATCTTTGAAATAATCATGTATGACACCAGGATATACACTCATATCGGGTATTTGATGCCGAGTCCGGATAACATAGGAGGAGCTCATTCTTTCGGTCTAAACGTATTAGATTTAGTTCGTAGGCGCTTGTGATGATATTTAGACAAAAATCCAATATCTTACAGTAATTCTTTGATGAAGCAAAAATCCCAGCAAGTCAGAATCACAGAGACGTGGAATACATTGTGGTCACTTGTCAGTTACCATTTTCTTTTCTTTCATACCTTAACCTTAAATCTCAACACAACAGAACAAACTAACATCACACTTTCTCAAGAATCATTCCCAATCCGGGAAATTGGCAAAAACCCAGACCAAATTTTGCATCTTTTGTAGTTAATCAACCAAAGGTTTCGTCTTTCTCCACTCCAGTTGTGGAGAAAGGAGCCCAAGAGTTGATTGTGATTGGTGAAATAGAAAATGCAGACTATTCATTTGGGAATGGCAAAAGTTGTGAATCTTACTCATCAGCTTCAACCCTTCTCTTCACTTCCCAAGATTTCTCATGCTGAAGTTCCTTTTTCACTGGCTTGCCCTTACCCTCTCAGATCAGGTATCAAATGTCCCTTTTCTTTCTTTCTTTCTTTCTTTCTGCGTAGTAATCGGATTGAACTTCTCGGGTGCCCGGCCAAAGTTTTAATAGAATATTGAATAAAGTAGCTGAAATAGAAATAGTGAATAAATTAATACTA
>JAYMSS010000077.1:0-14685 GCA_036897785.1 Plantago rugelii | reverse complement strand
ATACTGCACATAGTACATAGTACTATGTACTATGTGCACCCCCTAAATTCTTAATCTGGACCAGTACTATATCGGCATAAAGCTCAATGTTCTCGTCCAAGGGCTACAACATATTTCCTATTTTTTAGATTCTAATTTTAAATACTACAGAAATATGGTATTTTTCATATTTTTTTGAGTGAGCTTAAGGATAAAGACTTATTCCAAGCAAGGAAAGGAAGCATGTTTTCGCTTGGAGTCCATAGGTAGAAGAGGAGAATAATTCTACATTTTTTTGGAGAAAGCTCTGTCTGGTAAATATTCCAGAATCTATAAAGATGAGACTATGTATACATATATTATAGAAAACTCTCAGTTATGTAATATGAGAAAAAAGAAAATTGACTTATCTCTTCCTAAGCGCCAAGGACAAACGCCTGCCTTTTCCCTACTTGTATGTGCTCTAAGTACAAGATTTCTATTTGCTAATATCCAATATTACAACCAATCGTATTACTATACAATATAAAAGAAAAAAAATATGAAAACTTTTAACCTCTTCTCTTTTTCAGGAAAGGTGTATAATCAATCTCAAACATGATATTTAGAATCCAACTGGATTAAGTGTCCTGGCGTGTTCTTTTCCGGGTACCGCAAACAATTCATTTTACGAATACTTTTCTTATCTTCAGGAAAATCGCTTATCCAGACGTGCACCCTTTATTATAGTTCATTCCTAATGAGGGCAATCACTTTTGAGAGTAGAAATGAAAAAAAGGTTCCCTTCCTAACTACTTATCTACAATTACTATACATACGATTACTATATATTAAAAGAAAGCAAGATCCACTGCACCTAAGTTCATTTTGGAAAATCTATTAGTCCACTTTCAAAAAGGAGATAGGAACTTTCTTAAGGACAAGAATTGCAAATGAAATAAATCAAATCTATGTAGTCTATAAATTATTTATGCAAGGAATAAAGAGACCCAATTTCATGGAGCCTATACACCTGTCTTACTAGAGAGTTGTTTACAGAGGACAACTAAACTAATATATCGCAGTAACATGTACATGTATATAATATTATAGAACAAGGTCCATTGATTGCTACTTACCGCTTCAGAGTGTATAAAAAAATTCAGAATAGGCATCACCCTGCCGCTTGCTTCACTAAGTATTGATTCCTCGTAGGAGATCTATGTGCGAAATTCTTAATTGACTATTATTTCCTAAACTACCTACCCAGGAGAAGAAATGGGAGGTAAAGAAGTAACCAAACCCAATGCAAAATACAATGGAAGCGGGATAATTCACGTTATCTTTAAGACCTCTCTTCTTCTTATCGACTTAATCTTAATGTGAGAATTCTGGCAGGTATGGTTATAAATATTCATTTCTTTATCTAATTCTCGTCGCACTTCTATTCTATAATTCTATTCTATATTTCTATAATTCTATTCTATATTATCTCTGCTAGACTAATAGACTAAAAACTTCCTACTATAATAGTCAAAAAAAAAACTGCGGTAGAGCATGAAAAGCATACTTGTATGTAGCGCAAGCAAATTCACGCCCACCTGTGCGCTGTAATGATTGTTTGGACTACCATTTTGAAACTCAACTCACAGGCGGGCTCCAAAGACATAGAGCATTTCTTGTCTTGTCTATTTGACAATTTCTTCTATTTCTCGCGTTGCACCTAAAAAAGCACAGAAAAAAAGGAATGAGAAAGACAGAAATGCACAATCAAAAGAGAGTTGAATTTCTTAGTGCAAAAGAAGGAAAAAAGAAGGAAGAAAATGACAGACCAACCCTTTTATTTTTTCAAATAGATCCATGGACTAAAAATCACTTATGAGTGAGTTTCTCCTGCACTTATGAACTTCATTCTTATTCTTTATAGTAGTAACTGCCGTAGCATGTGTTAGCCCTCTCTTTCCTAAACCATAGATTAGAACTAAAATGACTCTTGTAGACTTGCTCAAATTAGATTATTTAGTACTATATATAGGAGTATATAATTAAACGGGTGTTAACAAGAGTCTATGTTAGATTTTATTTGTAGTCTTAAATACTTTATGCATTAATATGGTATACTCTCGAGATGAAAATGATAGATCCAAAGGAAGACGGAAAAAGAGTCAATCCTAGTCTATATAATAATTTGTTTTGCTGCAGTGAAAAATGATGATATACATAGTATAAAACATAGAATGTGTACTAATAAAATATGTATTGGAATAGCAGCCAGGATGAGTGAATCCCCTAGTTAGTCATTAGTGTTAGATAGTTGACTTATAACTTATATATATTGTTGTCTATTTATGGCGAGTTGCTGTTGTTGCATTTAATAATAATTAGTAGATTCCATATTTACTTGTATCTTGTAATATTTACTTGTATCTTGTAACTTGTAATAAGAGTTCCTTATGCTATAAAATTAGATAGAAGCAGCTTTAGTCAATTTTGTGAAAGAACCCGAATGAATAACTAAAAAGAAAAAGATCCACTAGTAAGTTTTTGGATTCGTTTATGTTCGACAAAGACAATTAGTTCTCACACGCAAATATCTATTCTTTTAAGTTCATTCTTCATTATTTGTTGTTGTTGGGCATTTTGCTTCTCTATTTCATTAATCCACAGCCCTTATGTCACATTTCTTACTTAATAATTGATTCATATGCACGTTTTCTTTCTTACACCTACAATTAATTATTGACATGTAAATATCTAGGGGAGTCTTTTTCTATTTTTCTAAGGACTGTGTTGTATTATTCATTATTATCCATACAAAGAAGGCCATAGCTAAAAGTATCTTCTATAATTGAGTTAGTTTGTAAAGAGAAACATACTAGTGTCGGATTACTCCAACTCTTCATCAATAACCAAAAGGAAAGGATAAAGGAAACTTGGAATTTGTTTTGGCTTAAGATCATATTTAATTAAGAAAAAGGAAAAAAAAAAAAGAAATAGAGAAAACTCCTAGCATAGAATCAGACATCACTTGTCTCGTTTATGAAAAAGAACAAGGATTCATTCAGATTTTCAAGGAGATTTCTAAGTCAAGGTTAAACAGACTTGGATGAAAAGATTAGTAAGAAATATGTTAGTGACTCAATCACAGCTTGCTGCAATAATGTAGAGTCTCGCTTTGTTGTCTTCTAACAAACTCCTATTTCCCTTTTTTGTATATTTCGGAGAACTCTCTCTATTAGTTAGTAGATTCACAACACAAGGGCTCACTTCTAAGTAATATACTTTACTTACTGAATCTACTTCTTTACTTACTGTAAATGTAATAAGAAATAGAATATTTCATAGCTAACTCATAGCTTTGTGAAAAAAACGAGAAAGATCTGTGTTAGTGGAAAACTAGGGATAATCAAGCTCACTACAAAATTCTCAATCAAAAGAAATGGATTTTACTTAGCTTAGCCGTCTACTTGAGAAAATCTTTTCCTCCATTATTACTTTACCATATCCTTCATCCTTGCTGTTAGACTTTTCTTTCTCTTTTTTCACGTAAATAAAATAGAAAGAAGTTCAGAATTTAGACTTTGAAAACTCACGAGAGGGAGGAATTTTAGTTAAGACTACGAAAAGAGCATAGTGCTAAGTAAGCAATTCATAGCTGCGCTGTAACCTAAGATTTCGAGGACAAAGGAATGATGAATTTCCTTGTTTAAAGATAGATCTCAAAACACATATGCTGTTGTATATTTATTAGATCTAATAAATAATGTGACCTATCCGAAATTCCTTAAAGTTTGACACTGACTTCTTTATTCTAATTATAGGACTCAAACAAAGATTAACTTAGACTAATAGACTTTCTTTCTATTTACTATACGCAGCGCGGGATGGATCCTTTAATAGTCTCCTTATAAATTGGCCTTACACCTATACCTAAACCCTTATCCCTTGTTAGTATTTACATAAAGTACTTGGAATTATGATACTATGCAAGACTATATACTAAATGGTTATAAATTCCTTAAATACTAAATTGTAAGAGTGTTACCTTATATCACTTAACGTATGCTAGGGGTTTATATGATCATTTCAAGGCTATTCTAACTACTAAACTTATATAGGGTGTACTTACTCCTTTCATTCTATACAAGATAATAACAACAAGAGGAGGAATATAGAAATATATTACTTTAGTTAAGGTAATTATAGTCACAACACTAAATATAGTTCATTTATAGGCATTCTTTTTAAGAACATACATAAGGGCTAACTAGAGTTCACAAGTTATACTTATCTTTCTCATCTTTCCTTTCTCCCATACACACGGACTACTTCATTTATAGACCTAAAAACGTCTTCTCTTTACATGGAATAGAATCTACCTAGTTTTATTTCACACAACTTATAATCCAATACCATTTTTTATAGTACACCAACTATATAAAATTTAATTAAGAATAGAAGAACAAGGTAAGACATTTCCCAAGTACACTATAAGACTCAAGTGTTAATTAAGGTGACTAAGATACATTGTTATATAATTACATAAGTGATGGATCGTAGTATGCATATTAAGTATAATACTTAAACAAGATCTAAGTGAAAAAATAATATATGCCTTATCAAGTACATAACGTAAAGGGTAAGATACTCTTCTATAAAGAGGAATATAATAATAATAATTAGGGGTAAGCAAGTCTTCTCTATCTAAACTAAACTTAAATTAGGTATAAGCCTGTTCCTTCTATAACTTCAACTATATTTCTCTCTACACAACTAATAGCTTACCTTATTCTATTTCTATACCTAAAACCTTTCACATAGTATCATACATATACTTTACTTTCATAGTAAAACAATCCAACCTAAGTAGTGACATAGGTATAACTCCCAGTATAGCATACCTTTCATTTCAAGGTCTTGTATCTTTATAGGGTAGGTTCTAACATAGATACATAGTACATTAAAGAGAATGGAAAGTATAAGTGGTAAGGATAGATAGGACTTTTCATTATAGTAGTAAAGGGAAGATAGGAAAAAGAGGATAAGGCACACATACCCAACATTAGGTATACTTAGAAATAGGGAAAGCCAACATAGTGAACTTCTATCTCTTATAAGGTATATAAGGTACATTTAAGGGAACTCGTGTTAGAACATGTGATATTATTATTATTATTGATGGTGTGTATTCTCTCTTCTTAGATATTATATAAGTTAACTCATAAGACTCTAAGTTGTTTGTATACTATATTACCCAGTCCTTCTACAAGTAATGCCAAAATAAGTCCATTCATAAATAACCTATAATTCTATGTAATTCTATGTGGTAACTCTCTAACTACTCTCCTTATTATATTTACTTCATGTATTTGCTATATACAACACTTTATACTTTGTACAAGATTATACTAGGACTACAAAAGCCAACCTATAACCAACCAAAGAAATAAGAGTAAAGGGAACTCCTAAGATAAGAAAGAAATTATATCTCAATATCTCAATAATAATATAGAACATACTAGTACATGTATTTAGAGCATATATGGGAAACTACTCACTTTCTTTTGTTTTGTCTTAACATATTATCTTAACATATTATATATATATATAAGTTACTACAGAAACCCTTTGATGATTAATAAGTAATTTATAAGGTAGCTTCTCATCAATAAAGTAGAAACTCATATACTATTTCTGGTACATGACAAAAAGGTAGTAGTTTTAATCATCTTAGTTCACTTTCCTATATTAGGAGCTTCTCAAATGAATATGTCTTTCCCCAATACTTTTTTTTTTTTTAGAGGAGAAATTCTTGTATTACCTTTCTAATCTTTCTATAATAATATAAGTGCATGCCCTAGTAATATAAGGTAGAGTAGACTAAAAATAGAGTACACCCTTTCCGACGTTTTGTGTTTATGAGTACTATGTACTATGTGCAGTATATAAAATATTTGTTGTGTATAGAGAAAGAAACCTATAAGGGATCCTTTCTTGTCGTATCCTTTCTTGTCGTATAGTATCATATGCGTATTATATTATGTAAGGGAATAATCTTGTTCACATGTATAAAGTTAGAGTCTATGGCCTAGTATAGATTGGATAAAGGGTATAGATACGGCTTCGTGTTATATTCATAATTGTATATATAGAGAATGCTTGCTTGGAATAAATAGGACTCCTGGTTAATTCTATAGTGCTCTCTTTGTCTCAAGCTTTCTTCCTTCTTTTAGAAATATCTTACAAGTCTTCTTTCAATTACTTCTATATCTATTAAATTTAGTAAGTACAAGTTAACATAGTCTATATGAAAGGATCGTGCTTACATTGGTATATATAATCACAAGTACTAAACATGGCTAATATAAGGATTTAACCTTTCTCTAAGAATACCTACTCTCTTTGTAACTTACCTAACAACAATATGTAACCTTTATGGATAAGCCTTCCCTTTTACTATTCTTTATTATTCTTTATCTAGAATATTGAAGATAAAGTAAGTACCCGGGACAAGAGTCCTTGCATGAGTTCATGTTTATTCGGAAAAGGCCCAATATCTTTGTTTTAGGTTGCAAATTAAATTAAGTAAGAGAAATATAACCCTCTTTCTATTCTAAGGATTCTATCTAATTTATGAGATATTGAGATATAAGGAGAATACTAGATTCTAAATTAGACTACAGCCTCCTTAATAACAAGATTAAAAACAAGCGAAAAGTCTAGACATATTTATTAACAAAATTATACACTCATAAGAAGAGAGGATAGCCTTTAAATTGGATCTTATGTTGGTCCACTATCTAGTTATAGTAAATTATGTATATTACCTTACCGCTACTTTTTTTGTTTCCTTTTATTATAGGCAAAAAATCTTCTCTTAGTTTTCATTACTTCTTGAATTCACGTTGTTTATTTTATAGGCAGCCATACAAAAAGCATAGAAGTTCTTCTGAGCCCTTTGAATCATATGGAAATGCACTTACAAGAAAACCAAATACCAAAGTTTCTTATTGTTCGTTCTAGTTTGTTGAGAAAGAACCATCATTCTTGGAAATAGTATCGACATATCCAACCCTAAGTACGCCATGTCTACCGCTACTAATGAATACGCGTTAATTAGCAAGACATAATATCATTATCATCATACCTTACATGACACAACTGAAAAGACTTGTACATAGACAGTTCTATCTCATTATCCATCAAGTATCTGCCAAGAAAAGATATGAAAGATATTAAGCCCTTTTTTTTCCTCCTTCTCTTATCACTCACTCCTTGAGTTCCTCATTCATTACGAGCAGTCATCCGAAAACCTATAGTAAAGTCTTCCGCGCCAAATGAAAAATATGGACTACTTCTTCTAGTTGATGAGTTTTCTAGTTCATTTATTATCCTTGACAAAAGTTCGTCTTTGATAGATTGACCAGTAGCACAATCTCGATTCGTTTATGTTTCATAAACATAAAGAGTACGTAAGAACTGTCATGTCTTGCACCACCGTTATGACTAAAGTTAGAGCTTGTGTGGACTTGTTATTGTGTTGATACCCGAATCCTACATCTTATATTACATCTATGCCTGGTAATATATATATATATCTTTTAGAACTACTTATCTTTAATCTAATAAATGCTTGCTTTCTCTTCCTACTAAGAATTATCTCTATTCCTAGTTACTTGGGCAGCAAAATGAGTAGTAGAAGTCTCAGAGCCCCTCCCTTGGAAACCTTGGTGGATATGTTCTTCTTGCTCTTTTTTATGCTAGAGTCTATTCTTTTTCGTTGTATTCAGAATTGTCTGTCTATTCGTAAAAATACTTAAGGCTTGGTAAAAGGCTAGAATTGGAAAGAGATTACTCATTGAGGAGAAGAAAGACCACTGCCGATGTGACTATAACTACCACAACTATTGCTACCGTTGCACGTAATAGTCGGTATATACTATTATTATGACTATTGATTGCTATGACTGCGGACCGTTTGTATTATTAGACCTATCTTCTTATTCTTATTTATTATTTAATCCTTCTAGTCTTCTTTATTAATTAGAAACTCCTTGGGTTCTTCGTAATAAACAGTAATAAAAATACATAGTATAAAGTCTTCTGAGCCCGAAAAAATGTACTTGCACTGGTTCTTGATCACCTATTTGACTATCCTCTTAGCACCCACTTTCGCTTCTATTCGCATTTGGTGCCCGCTAGATGCCACTTTTGAGATAGGCGTTGCACCAGGATTTCAAGGAGACCCTATACTATGCAAGCAACAAGTCTTGTGGAGTTATTTTGTAGTTGGTAAATAGCTGGGTACCTGTCACACTTTTTAGTGTTTTTACATCTGTTCCGCCCAATTACTGGTCGGTATAGAGTCATGGATTTCTCTTTCCATTTATTTGCTGGGATAAGAATAAAGTAATGTAGCCTTTATACCGAGTCTTCTTGTTAACAATCTGTGCATATAGAAACTTAAGAGAAGTTGTCATTTCATATTAGAAAGCGTGTTCCCTATAATTCCTTTCGCTGTGATTTCATTTTATACAATATTAGAGGTTCCTTACTAAGTAGTTGCGTCTTGATTCTGGTGTCGAGTCTATAATTTTCTATAATATAAGGGATGGGTGCTCGGTTGTCAAATTATTTCCTATCTCGACTTTTAGATTCGAAGATTTCTGGTGTAAAAAAGACTAGACAGATACTTGCAAATATGACTTCCTGTGCTTCTAAATTCATAACGATAGAAAAATTCTAAAAGTGTGTTATTAACGGCTTCTTCTTCTTCGCAAAGATTGATATAAAATGGAGTAATTATATAGTTAAGAGTTAAATTAGGACTGTTACCTTCCCTCTGAGTCTTGTCTTGAACAAGTAAGTTCACTACTAGTTATATTATGGGAACATTGTCGAGCTTTTATCTAAGTTTTATGATATTTAGTTTCCTCCCCGGACAATATAAGGTATATAAGGTATCTTTACATTAGTCTCGTGAGCATGAATCCTAACCTTCTCGAAGATTGAACATGCTTACAAGTTTTAACTTATTTCTACTAGGTTATGCTCTGATTAGAAAAATATAAGAGCTTCCTTGCCCATAGTCCTTGTTCCTTTAGTATTCTTTAATATTATAGTAGAACTTATAATAGAACATCATGTGTGACAACTAATTGATTAATAATGAATGACTACCTTAATTATAATATGATAAATAGCATGCCAAAGTATACCAGCACTAGCAACAGCAACTAGAAACAGAGTAATTACTTATAGCGTGAAGCACTTCCTACGTGAAATAAACGGTAAATATTAGGGGGTATAAATATTTTATCAAGGCAGCATACTTAGATGTGAATCCCAGGTCTGGTAATATACAGGTCACGTGTAGCTAATAACAATAACATAGAACAGGTAAGTGGAGTCTAATAAAGCAATCTTCAGAGGATTTGGATTACTAAATTCGTGTGTAATCGACAAGGTTAAGGAACTCACAGGCACACCATTTTCTTATTTCTCTTCTATTAACTTCTATTAATCACGTTAAGGCAAAAGCGGGCTACACTATAGATTCAGTAACTAAATTCTAAGCAACCTACAAAGCAGAAACACAATACCCGCTAAATCGACTAAATGAGGGAAAAGAAAAGGGATGTCATGATTAAGCTAACAAGAAACAAACTTAATCCAGATGATCAAAGATACAAATAACGGTCTCTTTTTTTAAAGGCAATTAACCTTATAAAAACAAAACAAGAACTGAGGAACTGCTTAAACCAATTCTAGTTGGTATCCGCCGGTTTCATATCAAAAGGGACTTTCTGAAAACAAGGGTCAACGATAAAATGGCAAGGCGGTTATAACAGAATCTGCAGTATCTAAAAAGGTCTCTTAGACTACAGTAGGAAATTATAATACAACAAAGTTTTTTTTTTTTTGATAGATACTAATCTTTTCGTAAGTTTCTACTAAGTATCGCAGCTCACGTCAAAGTTCTACAAACAGCCTGCATTTTTAAGTGTAGTCCTATACTGTTCTTTTTGAGAGTAGTTCATAGAATAGATGGTGTTGTATTTTTGTTTACATTTTATAGCTTTAACGATTTCTTGTTCTTGCGTGCACCTCTACTTTATAGATTTTATTGCAAGTGATACACGGAATATTGGAGACTCCACTTATCAAAGTTCTATTCGCTCAGTAGTTATAAAGTGTAATACTGTCTTAGTAATTAAATTAGTCCCTTAGTTTGTATCCCTTCTCAGATTGTCCTATACTCTTTTTAATTCTAAAGCACAGGCTTCGAAACTTTTACAAGACAAGGTAGACACCAAATAGAATGTCGTCGGGATAGAGTAAATGCATACTTTATCGCAGGCAGAAGTTACCACACACCAGAAGTAAGGAGGAAGAGGCGTTTCGGGTATTCTAATAAGATTTTAAGAAAGTCGCAAGGACCTAATTATGGAGTAATGCATTATCAGGTTAGACTGTCTCCAAAGTAGGATTTCTTTCAGGCTTTCACAGACATAAAGAGCACTCTCAACAATTTGTACACGGAAAAATAGGACATGGAAGGATAAAGGGCCCCTACACATTACCTGTTAGAAACAAGGTACTTGAATATAGATAGACACTTAATCTAGCAAGACAAGAAAACGGAATTTCATATTACTTAAGTGGTATACGCGATTATAGAAAAAGAAAATACAGAAAACAAGCTTTTAGTATAATCCGCAGACAAAATGATAGAACTCTAGAAAGAAATGAATAACAAAATAGGGCTTATCACTATAATAGATTCTCATAAGACATTGGTTTATCGCATGCTTGGGTTTAAGAACTTTCGCATACCTCGCTTCTACTTGCTTTATGAAATATTTAAAATGGGTCAAGTTTCATATTACACAAGCTAAGAAAAGCTTATTGTTTGCTCAAATCTTCTTTAGGTCTTTGCACCGTATACTACTAAAAACTAGATTATGCGAATACCAATTATGTAAGAATAACCTGGAAATTACACTCTTGTATCTACTTTTGGGAATTCATCTTAAAGTACAGGTTTATTTTGGTGAGCTTATTTCTGAGCTATCTCATAGTACTTACCAGTATAACCAACAGAGTTATTATAAATTATAAGTAATAGATTGAGTGAGTATGTCACCCTTTCACCTTCCTTTCTTAAGCGGAGTTACTTACACCGTGATATATCATAGCTGTCTATACCCCTTATCTCTTCAAAATAAACTTACCCATAATCTTATTATACCCAAGATTACTTGTCTCTCTTAGAAAAAGATGAAATGAATGCAATTAATCTATTTAATCTATAAAGCATACTACCGGTTGGCTTTGTTCCGTAATAAATACTAAAAAAGACAATACTTAAGTTCTGAAAGAGTCTGCCTTCGATACCTTGAGTTGTAACCATATATGCCTAAGCTAAACATGCAAAGTCCCCTTTTATTTATGTATATGCCATAGACCGGAGAGCTCCTATATTATATTCATCTAAAGCATAATTTCTAAATGAAGTTGTTAAGTATCCAATTCCAATATCCCCCAAGGGATCAAGTACTGTTGTCTTAAATACCTGCTACAATCAAGTCCTTTGCTAATTAATAAAAAAATTAATAAAAACGTGCTTATTGTTAGCCAGGCCGCTTGCTCTGTAAAATAGGATAAACTCTAGATTGTGTATATGCATGCCTTCTTCATAAATTGTATTAAATTATTTCTTCGCCGAAGTCAGGCTTACTTACTTGGGAAATTACTTTATGAATTAGTCCTCCTTTATACTTTTTGTTATACTGGTGTGTTATATTATACTTACTTTTTAGGAAGAAATGGGAGTGTTAAAAACAAAACAAACGGGTGTATGCCATCGCAGCAAATACTTATATTTAAACTAGACTCTGTTGTGTAAAAAAAAAATATCAACCTTATCTTATGCACTTACTAAACCAAAGAAACTTCTATAGAATGAGAACGGACAATTACTTTATGATCTACCAAAATAATCGCTTATGTGCTAGAGTGCGCTTCTTATAACATGTGTTAGATTTTATCAGATATCTTATTTGGAGTTAGAGACTATATAAAAAGGGACCTCACGTATACTATAAGCTAAGTAAGGAAAGGCATGCTTGGAAAAAGAGATACATAACTAGCATACAAAATAATTTCGTGTGTGTGATAATTATAATTATACTATCTATAGAGTTCTTTGCTAATAAAGATAAATACTTGTTATTAGAGTAGCCTTGAAAATTACCAAGATAACGAAATATAATCGTCATTCATATACTTTCATTGTGGAAGTTACCCGGGTTATTGGTTGTTTAAGAAAATGCGTATAAGTTGAACGATCGGAATATTATTAGGTTTTGGGTATACTTTTAAGAAAGGTTAAGTACAAAAATATGGGTGAATTCTTGCAAGAGCTGGGTTAGTTGGAATATAAGGGCACGTGTAGAGAAACTCTAGTATATTCCGGGGCACGCACTAATGCCTTGTATATTATGTAAGAAAGAGCGCACGCCTTAATGTTGTTGTTGTAACTTTTTTTCGATGTATTAGTTACTCTACTTAATTTAGTAAATTGCTTAGAATAAGAAGGAAATATCGTCATAATCATGTTTTGCCCTGTTACTACGAATTTTATTGGACTGCCTTTCGTCTCAAGCATAAGACACAAAAATAGAAAGAATTGGGTTATTTGAGAGCACCCCTAAAGCATACCTTACATTTCCATATTATGCTTCAATATGTATAAGGATATCCACTAACAAACAAATTTAACAAAGTCTGGGGAAATAATTTCGGCTATAAAGATCTAAAGGCCAGGTGTTACTGCGCTTCATTTTTCGTTTCATCGTATGGGGGGGTGTTTTACAAATACTCCTATTATATTTATTTGTTCATCGCGTCTTGGGCTTTCACATTTGATACCCGTTGTCTTCAACTTTAATTATCTTTATCAGAGAACTACAACATTAGCAGCAAGTTCTTTTCTTTATTATCTACCTTATCTAATGAACTCCCAAGATATCCACCAAGATTACTTTCCACGTGAAATGCCTATTTTTATCGGTTTAACCCAAACGTGCTTAAACATGCGTTAGTTATAGTTTTCGCTCCCTTATTATATTATATTATAGAAGTGCAAGAAAAGAAATGTCCCATAAAAACCACTTATGTAAGTAAGATATGAAATTAACCAAGGTTTTTGTATTGTATTTCGCTGTCATAGTTAAAGTTATGTATATAAAGATTCTTGTAGTTCTTATAGAATAAAAAATATAATATAGCTGATATAGGGAAACGGTAATTAGGGTGCCTATTTTTCTTTCTTTTGACTTATTAAGTACCTTTCTGGCCTCGATGACATTCTTTCTTTGATTAGTAGCATTGCATACTCTAGCATATATTACTTTTATAGTTACATAGTTATTTTCCTTCATATCTCCTTAAACCCAAGCCTTTTTTATGTAAGTTCCTAGGGGGGCACGAATTTCTTAGTACACCCTATAACCAATAATTGACCTTGTTAAAGTACTAATATTTTATTTCATTTCCTACATACAACATAGATGCAGCATGCTCATGATAAGGCTCTCCTTTTTTGTTTTGTGAAAATAAATATAGTCAACAACCAATAGTGCTTTGGCCAGGTTATACATAAAATGCTTTGGTATCATTATACTCCGGCAAGAAACATAGCATTGTTGAGACTAAAAAGGAAATGATGTTGTTAGGACTAATTCTAGTTAGAAGAACTCCTTATAAGAGCACCTTACGGTATTCCTCGATTATGCGATCTTTTAGGATGCCTACCTTCTTTTTATATGTGCTATGTGCTTTACCTAGGATTTCTCAGGGGATATTTCATGAGAAGAGTACTTCTCTAAAGTAAGAGCAACTGCCTTATCACTAATTTAGACTTTGAAATAATCTATTTATTACTTGGCTTCCAAAATCAACCTTACAACTATAAATGAAATACGGAAGTACCCCATAAACTCTAATCAGTATCCCAAAGCTATTTACTATGTTTCGCATACTTTGTATTATAATATTCTCCTCCTATGCCAGCTCTCTTAAAACAGGGTTAAAGGATTATTAATATTTTAGTCAAACCGTGCATGCAATCTCAAACTCTTAGAATTTTCTGTAAAAAAAAGTCAATAGGTAAGAGGTAGCCAAAGCCTTTTCCATTTTCTGAGCAGCTGTCAACAAATATAGGATTAGACGCGAGAACCACAAAGCATTATTGTTATAAATATACTAGATAGAAAGCAACCTTGTGGTGTAAACAACTTATATACTAATCAATCGAGGATAGATAAATGGAAAGTGGTGTTGTTAGTCCTCGCCCAATAAAGTACTTGGCATACTTTTAGCTATGATTTGTATTCCTGCCATGTTCTTCTCACTATACAGTTACAACCTATTTCCTTTATTGTCTTTTCCTTACATTTTTCATCAAATAAAAACTCTCCCTTTCTCTATATAAAAATATAAAATAGAAAATTATTCATGACGCAGCAAGAACAGTATTACCAAATCTTTCTTTTTTTTGGTTTTTGGGGTACGTGATAATACCGAATTCTCGTAGACTCCACTTAACTCTCCTGAGGACTAATACATTTCATGTATACTTATAGATAATGTCTGATTATTATGATAGATTGAACATGCTTACAAGTTTTAACTTATTTCTACTAGGTTATGCTCTGATTAGAA
>JAYMSS010000076.1:0-14826 GCA_036897785.1 Plantago rugelii | reverse complement strand
TCCTTATGTCTTTCTATTTTGTCACACTACCCGGGTTCGCGCATAACTCTTCCTTACCTCCTTACCAATTCCTCTTATTTCTTTGGATCAAGTTTATAGGCAGTAAGTACCCGCTCTTTAATCCTGCGTTGCCACATAGCTGGTATATTTGGTGGGCTGAGCCAGGAATCTTTTTTACTGGATCTTCGCCTGTAAGCTGTAAGGGTGTCTTCGCTAGGAGTTATTATATGTGTGTATTATACTATTTCAATTTTAGGTATCACTTTCTATGTAATATATGTACAAATACGCTCTTAATGTGCGGTTTCTCCTAGTCGGATTTCCATACTCTGTAATAGAAAAAAATACTAAATAGAACAGGGTTCCTCATCAAAAATAATCAAATAGAATATTGTTGTTCTTTAATAATTTCCACAAAGATGGGTAGATAAGATAGGGTTTTCGGTAAGGAGAAACTCTATTTTTCCATTATATGCTTATACATTTATACATTATATGTATATGCTTATATAATAGAGGTACCTATCTATCTATAGATAGATATAAGTAAAGAGAAGAAGTAAGTGTCAAACAAACTTTTTCCGATCTTTCTATTGCACATAGACCGTCTATCTACGTAATGGCGTATTATTGTGTTTGTGTTTCCATTTCTTTAATATAATAATGTCAGTATAAAAAAATATTAGGAAGTACTTCTTCTACATTTATTTAAATATGCGCAATTCAACGCTGTTATAAGAATCTAACACTTCAGTATTTTTGTTGTTGTAAAGTAAATAGATAATAAATAGGTCAGGCACAAACAAGAAGGATCCTCACTTCGGATGGATGTAATAATCTCCGGCATAATCTAATGTAAATGGGAGCTATAACGTAATTTTATAAAATGAACTGCTTATTTATATATATAATGCTAATAAATACTGTTTCCAAGTTTCGAGCATAAACGAAATAGAAATGAAATATACGCCGCAAGTAGGGTCCTCATCTCCAAGGTATGTTTTTCCAGGCTCGAAGAACTCATATTTTCCACGAGAATTTCTTCTATCTAATGATTCTAAAGAGAGGACAAATAATAGTTCTTTTTTTTAGTAAACTCAATGGACAACGCAGACCTATAAAGAAGTCTATCTAATTGGTGAAGAATAGCAGCCTAAAGATGAGCTTTCAAATGTCAAATTATGCCATCATAATGTTAACAAATGTCGGTATCTATAAAACACGTACCTATCCTCTATACAAGGAACGGGAGAATTTAAAGACTAAGCTTCACACACAAGTCAGAGTTCTAATAAATCAAAAAAAAGATATCGTGAAGTACAGGTTACGGAGGTCTAGACGGCATCTCGAACATTATAGATGGATTTCAAACAAGAAATTACAAGAGTGCTCTTTTATTTATTTTCTCTTCTTCCCTTTCTTGTGCTACCGGCGGTATTCTCTCTATCTATCTATCTCCCTATGCCCCTTCTTTGTGCAATGTCTCTTTTTTTTTCCGCTTTGTCTTCAGAAAGCACTCTATTATTATATAATATTATATAATATAAAGATAATCTAAAGTATTGGCTAATAACCTATAATTAAAATAGAATTTGCCTACGATTCTCATCACAAATACCATGAATCTATTAGGTAATTTTAGTAGTCTTTCCCCCTTTTTCAGAAGTTTTTTCTAATTTACCACAGGTATGCACGACTTTTCCATATTCGATAAACAATAAAGAATTACAACAGATTGCCAGTAAGCATGTCCTTATTCTATTTCCGAACATAGTATATATATAATATAGTGCGAATGGCAGTTCCTTTTATATTTTATATAGAAATAGAGGATTAAACATAGATTGAAACACAGCCCTTACTAGCTGCTCAAAAAATCTTACATTGTTGTGACTAAGATCCATCTGTAGCTTGTATATTTCTAGATCGGAAAAGATCTAAAAAGCCCAGGAAAGAGGGTGGTTTTCAAATACTTATCTCTTTTTTCACCGCGAAGTCCAATTATTCAGGGTGTTTTGTTTAGAATAACTATTCGCAAGGATTTGGATTTATTAGTCATCAATGTTGAGTATGAGGAAGACTATATCCCCTTTATTATTTTATTGAAATAAAATATAGCATGGAATTTTTGCGTAATTAGGTCAATCAAGAACTCAGAACCTGACCTATATATACTATCTAGAAAAGGGTAGATTTTTCTTTTATTTCTTCTTTATTATTTTTTATTTTTGCATGTTTTGTTCCAATGAATTTTTAATACATCATTTACTAGTTGTGCCATTACATACAAGCATATTTTGTCCACACACCTAAGCTCATGTTTATTTAGAATAGATATAGAATAGTTTCTAGTATAAATAGTTAGTTGTATTCCATATTTATTTTTATATTGTTTTTCTTAGCTGTACGAAAGAAAGAGAGCTCTCCTTTTCTAACTAATCTACTACGCCTTGCCAATAAATAACTATATACCCGTTTATACATTTATTAAGTTCTTTGTCTATTTATTGCGGGTTTTAAACAAGATGGGATCCGCGTTATTTTTGAATTGGTCCGAAGCCTTACTTTGAAATTATTCTTAATTGTAGACAATGAATCCACCCAATTTCCATATTATTTATTATCTATATACTTATTATCTATATACTTACCTGCCACGTAAGTCTTCTCTAATTATGTATACAATTGTTCTTTGCTCGCAATCTTTTCACCGACATTTCTCGAAAAGTTTCTTAGTTGCTAGCTAAATCTCCAAATGAATTCGTTCCTTTCCTTCTTCTTCTCTAGATTCACTTTTCTATACTTTTTTCTATACTTTATAGTTAGATCCAACGAGTGTATTGCAGCTTCAGAGAAATGTACATAACATAAATAAAATAAGAATTTCAGGTGGGATCAGTTACAACAGTTAAATATATTTGGAGAAGATAAATGCGAAATACTTAGACAGAATCCTTACTATGTATTATAAAATTATTATTACATACAGATTGCGGAGGGCATAAATAAAGAAAAATAAGGCGCTAACCTATCTTCGTTGTAAAAAGGCGCGTCTCTCTTTAGTAATTTGTTATACATACTATGTTTTGTTTTGGGGTTTGACTGACTGTATTTAAGTTAGGTCATCATATTTAGAAATAATATTATCACTATTCTGATCACCAAACCTTACCTATATGATTGTGTCTTCCCTACAGCCACCCTTAGAAAAATGTAGGTTTTTTCTAAAAACCAAAATAGATATTCGTTCCTAATAATTCAAAAATTAAATGCAAGCAACAAGTAGATCACGTTTTTGTCTTAATGTTTTCTTCTTATATTCTGGTATTCCGTTTATGCGCAACTCGGGTTCTCACCGAAGATTGTATTTGCATTGGAAATAGAGTAGGCCTTTTGTGTGTGAACTAATTCTTGACACGAAGAAAGAAAATCATGCGTATAATATGTACAAGAATTCTTACATTGATTAGTTTTCACTTAGTTAGTATGGAAATTTCCTTTTTCTAATTTCTAATATAGAAGCTTTTAAGTAAATAAATTTTTGGGTGTATATTTCTACTAGGCTTTGCTTCTTCTTTCTGATTGTCTTATATATAGGTATAGGTATTTAGACCTTATGCTATCAGAGTGAATATCTTAACCCTCTTTTTTTTGTATAATTTTAACAACTAAAATTCCCCCTATATGCGTTGCCTTCTCTATATGAATATTCCTCGTCGTGAATTTCAAGTATTAAGCTTATGCTGTGCTCCATACTATATGTTAACTATGTTAACATTTCTAGTAAGGTGAATAGGCAGCATACCAATCTAGATTCCAGGATTTCAGTGGAGCTCATATTGCTTCCCCAAGCAGTCGTAAATAATAATAAAGTATGGAGTTTTCATTCTAGAAGAAATAGGCTGGGCTGACTGTCTTGGACTAATTTGTTATAGAGACTGTCCTTTTTTTTCCTCCAACTTGCATTCCTTGTCGATTAAACTCTCTATGATAGTGAGTTACACTTCTACTTGTCTTTGTAAACTACCCACTTCTCCCGAAATTAAAAGGTCATTCTGTATATGAGTAAACGTCGTCATGTGTTATTCATTCATTCATGACTTATTGAGGTATCATCGTGTTGGTGAAAACCCAAAGTTCTCTTTGACTGTCTACCAAAAATGATCCTTGGAATTCAAAAAAGGGTTATCTGTATGGCATGATTCTTTTTATATACTTTGATTAAGTTTGCTCTCGAAAATAATATAGCTTTGAGTTTGAGGTAGAAGCTTTTTTAGAATAGATCTTTTATTTTATATTTGTGAAAGAGGTAAACTAGAAAGTAGTGTTATTGTAATACATCTCGATCTCGAGAAATTCCTATGCTTATTGCTATGATTTCCTTGGATTTTTTTTTTTGTAAACCCCTCTTTTTTTTCTATATTTTTATATTTTATATCCCACGATAACATCTGCTAGACTATAATATTTCGTGATTCTGCGCTAAGAAGTATATCATTAACTACCTTCTTTGACCTAGATTGAGTTCTCCCTTAATACCCTTCCCTTATACGTAATAAGAGTAAGTCTAAATTGAGACATTTGGTGGAGTTATTGATGAAAAAATCAAAATTTAAATAAGACTTCAACCTTTTTCAATTCTAATAGAAGGAAGTCATCCATGTAAATTTTTCAGAAGATCTAGCAGATAGGTCTTTTTGGTACCAAGCTTCGCTTTTTCTCTTCTTTTAGAATTTGTTGTGATTCGGTAAGAATATTCCTATCTACGAGCTGCGCTAATCATTCTTTCCTGCCTGCCCTAATTAGTATTTTATTATAATATGTATGAGAGTAACGCGATAAAGTAAAAGAAGCCAAATATGGGGTAAACTCGATATCTTCTCGACTACAAAGCGTATTAGACTCCGAAGAGAAGATAGAAATGAATTTAAAAAATAACCTCTCTCAAAGAAAAAGTATGAATTCGTATCTAAACGACTATACGTGGCAAAGACTATGATTTTCCTTCTACCAATATAGAATAGACTAAAAGAAAGGTTGAGTAGAACAAAAAAAAAGTATAATGTCTTACAATAGCAGGACTATTTCCTAATGAGTACAAAACCCGTAAAAGACAAGAACCAATTCCTACATAGTAATGGGCTTAGTAATGAATATTAGACTCGTTAGATTATATTAGGGTGTACCATAACCCTCTACACAACATTATGAGATAATCTAGCGTTCCTCCGGGTTTATATTTATAGAACATATATATATATATATATATATATATACAAGATAGAATAAATTGGACTTATTTATGTCCAGTAAAAAGTGTTGGGTACATATAAAGCATTGCACATTATTGCCGCCCGTAAAAAAAACACATTCTTCGATTAGAAAGTCATAAGTTGTTAACAATGTAAACGCATCACACCTTCATTTTCACACAAAAAAGAGCATTCAAAATAGAGTCTTTTTTTTTTTCAATGAGCTAAACTTCACTAATTAAATTCTATTCAGTATGTTAATATGGGCGCACAAGTATGATAGAGCAGTCTTATCATATAGAGATAAATTTTATTAGGAAAATGGGGAAAATGGCAGAGTATATATAGCATTAGGAAACCAAAGTAGACTAAATAAAAGGCGATAGAGTACAACAAGACGATTCTGATCTGACTGATCAACCAAAAGGAAAAAAGAGAAGTGATTTTACCAGTACCCTAAATTCTTTCCAATCCCTTAATAATAGAAGCTGCTAACACTGGGTATCAAATAAGGTCAAAATACCGATATGTATGCTAGCACTAATTCTTTCTTACATGTAAGAACTTGTACTTGAGTCTCCCTGACATATCTATTCTGTAGTACCAAGGTGTTCTCTATACAAAATTGTATACACTTAAGGCCAATTCTTTTTTCTTCTAATGTATTCAATATTCCGTGGAATACAAATATATAGAATAACATGTAATTCTATAGATATATAGATCTAACGAAAATGTCTTTCAACCAAAGCTTCTAGTAATTTGGTGAGTGAATAGAAGTTTTTCTAGATGCAGCAAAGTGCCTGATTGAGTCGAAGAGAACAAGAACAGTAAATAACAAGTCCTTTTTTTAGGGATTTACTTAAGAAAGTTTTCTTATCTTTTTATTTATTTTGTTGACTTTGTTTTATTGCAGGATTGATTCGGTTTGACATTTAGCTTGTAAGTATGTTTGTGATTATTTATATAACTCCTATTTTTTGTATCCTCTATACTTAATACTTTGAGTATTATGCAGCTTTGTTCTATGTTGTGCCTTATATGTGTCTTGTTTTTTTTCTATTACTATACTACTTACCATAGAGCCATACTACTTAATGTTGCTATGTTGCTTCTGCTCCTTTTTGGTTGTTTCTTGTTTCTTATAGTTAAGGATTTGCGCTGGATCTTATCCACCAGTATTCTCTTACAGAGTAGGTTTGTCATATTGGATCTTTTTTATATGTGAATATGTGACTCTTTTGATCTATTTTCATCAATAAATAGCTTTCTGTACCTCTTTTTCCCTCATCTGAAGAAATCGAAATAGAAAGATTATTCTCCCTGTTGTTTCTATTTACACTACCATCGTTATTATGTTTGGTTTGTGTCTTTCTGGGACTACTATGAATAATATCTTCTTATTAGTCTTGCATCCAAAAAGGAAGTCTTAAATTTGGCTCAATCAAATCCCTTTTGCAAAAATGAAATGAATTGTACTGCACTCGGTATATGCTTATAGGATATCCAAATATCCAAGAAATCTGACGCAGTAAAAGTACTTTCCTTTGATCTTAGTCTCCTTCCTCCTTCTACGAACAAGAACTTTTCTTTACTCCCTTCTGTGGGACTTCTTCTTGGACATGTATTCTCTTTGCACCATAACACAAAGGTTAATAATAATAATAAAAATCTTATCAACAGCAATAAAAAGGCCTTAGAGCGATCATGATAAAAATATATACATAATACAATTCTATTTCGTTTTTTCTATGTCTGTATGTATACTTTGCGGTAAGTTTATAATGGTTCCACTTCCCCGCACTTTCCACAGCCTTACTTAAATATTGATGAGATAATTCAGAAAATCCGATGAGGTGAGCCCAGACAATCGCATTCCTCTTTTTTATTTACATGTGTTAAGTAAATATGTTTTCTAAAACTTCGCAGGACGCACCTTAAGATTCTAAACAAACTTTTCCTTATACTATATAAATAATATTTATTTTACACCACCACTTTCTGCGAATTTTCTATCTCTCTTTGTTTTGTCCTATCTTGTTTTTCCTGCCTGCATATACCTGGTTTTTTATTGGTTATATTAACTTAGTAGCTGGATTAGAAAATAGATCATCCTACGATTGGATTGTTGTGATTTTGACTTTCAGAATTTACTTAAAGTAAGTTTATGTGAGTGATAGTTTTTCACTCCGAACCCGCAATGTTCTTAAATTTGTTGTTCTACATCTCATTTCTTACCCTGAGCACGTTACCTTCGATTTCTCGAGGTTGTATAGTTAGGAAAATATGCCATGCAAGAACAAGATCGGTTTACTTGTTTGTTTTTCATTTGGAAAGAGTTAGTCTTTTTTCGAGATTATAAATAAAAGTTCTAAAAAAATAAAAGGTTAATATATTATAGTTGATCCAAATAATTTAATTGACAATTCCCTTATCACAGTACCTCGAATGTTTTAGGATTGTTGCATAATTAATTATCTATATTTTAATTCCTTATACTTCCTATTCATCATCCATTACCCGATGAATTACAACCAAATCTAGCAAAGCGCGTGGACTACTAAGAATTTTAGTAGACACGAAAAAATATAAGGTAAGTAGGCCCGAAGTCTCATTATGATGAGTATGAGTACTGCAAATTAATTATTATTTTCTAGAAATCTATTCTCTATAACATGAAGTAAATTCTTTCTTCTAAAATCTCTGTCTAAAAGGCGTCTGTAGTTGTGACTTTTGAATCTTTTTCCAATGTTTGCGGTGTTCTGCACAAGATATGAGTGTTTTGTATATAATTAATTTCCTGTTTCCTTAGAATTTAGTAAAGTACGAGAGTGCACTTTCTGTAGTATATATATATATATATATATATTCCACGGTTTCCGCTGCTAAATCATCTATATCTACTAAGTTTGTCTAAGTCTAAGAAAAAATAACAGGCCTGTCAAAGTTCTTGCTTGTAGAAGGACACCTAATATCCCAACTCCAATCTCTTAACATTACTGCACGACGATATTTATAAATTACTTTCTTGGCATACACGAATTTATTTCAAATACTCAAATACATGATAGATGATTGAAGTTCATTTGAAATACCATTATCAAAACAAAAACAACAGGGAGAAAAAAGATTCTAATTGACTTAAAAAACTTCTACTAGAAGAACGAATAGCATACAAAAAAAAAGTAAGAAATTCCACTATGACCAAAGATCTAAACTAAAAAGAGAGCATATGAGAGAACTTCCCAATACTTATACATAAATTATATTCTATATGGAAATATAAGAAAGACACTTTAATAACAACATGCAATCAATTAAGGACGCAATAACATCCATTTGGCATCTTTGTGGATCAAAAGACCAAAGAGAATACTACACAATAGGAGAAATCATAGTATAATATATTCTAAACATTCTTTTAGAAAGTGGGATTATATACAAATTCCCTTATCTTATCACTGAAAATTACAGCATCGACTAAGTTAGATTCTAGTGCTCCTTACCGCCTAGACTTTTTTGACTTAAAACACGTACATAAGCAGAATACAAGTATAGAACAAAGAGTAAAAAACTCATTGAGAATAAGAAAACCAATTGACGGGACAACACTTAAAATAGAACCACAAGTATGTACTTAAACGAAAGGTAGAAGAACCCACACGTAATAGATTTTATAGATTTTGTATTCTATTGTATTGGCTTATTATTCTTATTATTCCCACCATAAATAAATCCATAAATGGACATTTTCATACATAAGCCTAAGGAATCCAGGTCTAGAAATAGAAAAAGATATCCACCCACTTCTAACATCTATAAAGAAAATAAAAAAACGGGTTCTATATGAATTCCACCTTTCTTCGCTTATGTACCTAGGAATAGAGATGGAAATCTCATCGAAATAAAAAAAAAGGCAACTTTTTCATCAAACAGGTTTCCAAAAATAGGGCAACTAGTCAAATAAGCAAATAAGTAAGAATTCTGCATCCATCTAATAAAACATCTATCGAATAATACATAAGAGCCTATATCCAAGATAATGGAAATTCTAGGACGAGCGATTAGAAGTTTCTACTCACACCTTGACATATTCTATTTTATTCATTCATTGTGATGTTTAGAATGTATGTAAGATATGACTCAGTAAGGGATAATATTCATTGTATTATAAAAAACTGCATAAGTCGCATTACATACATGTTACATGTAAAAGTTTTTATTAGAAAAGAAATTGATCGGATATGGTATGGATAACTTACTATCTTTCTATATGTATTGTATATGACACGGAAGTAGGAAAGTTGTAGAACGCTCTTATATTATGGAATCTCAGTAGGAGTCTTAGTTTAAGGTATTTAGAATCTCCAAAATACTGCTAAAATAATTTCCTCTCTTTTTTTTTATAGCTTTGAAGTCTCCACTTATCTTTATAAATTTATAAAAACATCTTAGGGTAGGGATTCCTGGAAGACATCATATTTGCTTAGCATCTTAAACTTACTAATTTTCTATATGTTATAAGCTATTCAACCACAATCCTCTGTAATTTAACAATTTCACTAACAGTAGTTCCCTTTCGACGACCTCTACAACCAATTTATGATTTATGCGAGAATTTATATTTGTTGAGTATTTTTCAATCAGCTCTTATTTCTTTCTCCCAGGAAGGAGTTATTTTTCTGCTATGTCCTACTTATTTTTTTAACAAGAATAACTCTTTTATCCTAAGAAGAATATTTTGGATCTAAAGTAAAACAGAAAATATGGAATTTCAGGAAAATGATACTTGATTAGAGCCACCTGGTAAAAATGAAAAGATGATATTAAGAAGAAATAAGATAATATAGCAAGGATAAAGGTATTCAACAATACAGAAATAATAAATAATCATGACTAGGATCACAGGTAAACAATACTTAGAGAACTGAAAGAGAAGAACTAGAAACGAAAAAAATGAAATAAAGCTTACACGGATACATTCCTTTGACAATCAATTACTTGCTGCACGAGGGCAGTCCTTGCCTTTTACTTACGGATTTAGTTACATCTATACACAACAATGTGAAAATTACTTTCAACCAATATAGAGACATACGTGGTTTTGGCGCCTACTCTATTTATTTATTCTTCTACACAGCTAGTCCAATGGAGATAAGTCATATATTGCGAACTATAAATTTAAACATATAAATCTTCTTGACAAAAAAGAAGACCTAGTTATGTACTTATACTTTACTTTTTATTACCGTAACGACACTCAAGTGCTAAGGGACCTCCTCCAACGACCTGGGAAAGAAAGGATCCAGCTCCAAACTATAGAGATAGAGAATAAAGGATTTTATAAAAAGCAAGGTCAGCCTCGTGTACCAAATTGATCTTATCTCCTTATCCTAACTAAGCCTAGAGAGAAAATTAGATTGTATGTACGTATGAAAAATATTGATATAAGGAAACGTTCGTAAAAACCAGTCAAAACCTGAATTATCTGCACCGAGGCTCTGTATTCTTTGTTTTTGTTAGATGTTGTTACTTCATATTTCAAAGGTATAGAACTAAGTTTAATCTATTTTTGCCTATGAAAATATTTCTCCGTACAATTCTATATGTCAGTTCGTGTTCTTCACTATTTTACTACCCAAAAAGATTTTACGACACATAGTACAGGAACTTGTAACCATTTCTTTACCTCGCTTCTAAATTTTTTGAAATGTTTTGCCATCTTGTAGGAAAAGTAGGAGGCGGGTTAACCGTGATTTCCTCTGTCTTTGTTTTTCATTGTGTTTGTACTAGAATCGAGATGAATCCATACTTATTTATTCTATGAAGGACTTCCTCTTATTTCTCCTTTACTATTTATTCAGTTTGGTTGGGTGTTTCCCTTTAGCGTACATATCGTATAAAAGGTATAACAGTAAGTAGAAGTAGAAGAACTCATACTTTCTAATTCGTAGGAAAAAGATCTACAACTCGCAGACAAATAATAACAGGCAGAATAATATCGTGTTTGTCTAAATTTCTATAAATAAAGGATATTTGTACAATTAATTACAGAAATTTATAGAGAACATTCTGGAATAAATAGAAGCTTTCTTCTTCATGGTTGTGAATAAAACACAAATCTACCCTTCATTTAGTTTTGTCTTCCACCCTAAATTTCCAATCTAACCTTATGCCTTTGGTATTCGTTAGGTACTCTTTTTGCTATAAATACTCACAAAAATGAAGTTTTACACCGCTTTGTTTGGACCTTTCTACACACGAAATGCTGTTATCTCACGTTCTAATGTTTCGCAAAATACCCTCAATGACGAATCGACCTATAGAATAATCTTAGTAAGTAAGAAGCTCATTTCTAGAAAACTGCTCTTTTTGTTTTTCCTATTTTCTTGTATGTTGTTAGTCCCGAAATCGCAAGAACATTAGTGCGAATGCTAGCTAATATAGAAAAAAGAATCTTATTTCATTTAGTTTCATTTAGATATATTTAGGCTGACTCATGGAACCTTTCTCTCCACGTGCTATAACCAAAATATAAGTAAGTATGTGTAAAAGTTGAGTAAAAGAACATTCATTCATTTCACCATAAATCGTGTTTACCTTGTAGACTTCACTTTTGGGTTATAAATAAGTATAAGCTGGGATTTCTCCGAAGTTGACTAACTATAAAGCAGAGTCAGTCTTTCAAACACCAAATGAATTAGACTTTATTTGCAATTTCATTAATATGAGGCAATCATATCATATATAGATTATATAGATATAGAAGTAGAGAATCAAAAATAAATAAAAGAATAAGGTGGAATAGAAACTTGGATCCTCGCAAAAGGGAAAAGCGAAGCTAAACAAAAGGACTTCTATAAAATACACCATAAGCAAAACAAAACGGGTATAAGCGCGATACACCCACACAAGGAATAATATAAAAAAAGATAGATTCTAGTAGGTAAGGGAAAGGACGACATTGTACTATAATTACTATTATTCTAAACTAAATGAACATAAAAACCAGGAAGGTGATGGGCAAAAGAAATTCATAGATAGATCTTCTCAAAAACACAAAGAACAAAAGTTCTATCTAACGAAAACTCACGTTATGCTTAGTTTATATAGTTTACAGTCAAGAGTAAAAAAGAGATCTTTAAGCATCTTTTTCGGCATTTAAAGAAGCTGGTAGAAGAAAGGAAAAGAATAGAAAGAATAGTCGCTTAGCTAGACTAGAAATAAATTTAGCGAAGAGGGGGCAGCCGTTGGAAATAAAAGAAAATGAAGACCGGGAAAACCGAGTATATCACTTTCCAGTTGAAACAAGTCAAGAGTAGACAATGATGGGCGGTTGTGGTTTATAGTACAAAAGTACAAAGATTCAATTGTCTTTGATGAAATGGTTTGAAAACAATGATTGTATTATATATATCTAATTATATAAAACCCTACTTACTTTATTCAGGATTTTGTGTTCACGGTGCCTCAGTGAATAAAGTCTTTCTTTCAATATCTTATCTAGGTCAAGGTTAGAAAAACAAAAAAGCAATTAGACTTAAAAACCAATATTGGATGTTGTTACCGGCTTTGTAATGAATTAGTAAGGACTTGTAAGAAGACATCATCGAGCAAAATCGTGTCCTTTTCGTTTTTTAAAAATAGAAAATTAGATTGGTCTAAATAATAATTGCTTGCATAAGGATCTTCCAGCCTAAGTCTTGCTTATCTACTAAAGTATTTGGTTGTGAAGGTTTTCGTTGAAGGTAGGAATTGGGGATCATACATAGTACACCGCTTATGAAGAAACAAAAAGAAAACTTATGATTGACGTCATTATATATAGATAGCCAAAAATAGAATAATATATTCTAAATCCGCAAATTCCAAAAAGTAAGAAGTTAGTTATCTAATTACAAATATTTGAGTCTATTTCCGTAAGCTTAAAGGCAAACCCAGAGTATACAACCTATAAAAAAAAACTAAGACAACGGCAAGACCAAAGTAATACATCGAGATAGATATCCACCAAGCAAAAGGAAATTCTCCATAAAAAATAAAAGAATACCTTATTGTACCCAACTTATGACACAGTCATTAATTAGTAAGATTAGTATAGTAAGAAAACAGCACAATCGAAGATATTTCATAAAGAGGGACAGCATTATAGCTACATCTATGTCAATCATTGAGTCGTATGAATCCTCATGCAGGATGTAGGCTTTGTTAGCTGTTGGCTGTCTTTATTTTCCTTTGCCTTGTTTACAGGATTCCCTTTTTTTCCTTCTATTCCTAAATTAGTATTAATATGTTATACGAGTTGGGGCCAATCCTTAATGAAATGAAAAATGCTTAGCCTATATTCTGTTTATCTTATCTGCGGTATTATAGTAAGTATATGGATGGTATTCTAATCTTTATAGCTCTTACAAGTATTCCTATTATTCTATTTTTTTTATATTTATTCTATAAAACAAAACAACCAAGTGTAATTATCGAATTTATGTTTAAGAGGGTTTTTACGTACTTATTAAGCGCACATCCATTGTTCCCTGTATAGTTGTACTTTTTTTTATTTGCATTTCCCCCGTTATTTAGTAACATACATTACATATAATACATATATAACTTATATAACTAATTTGGAAGTTGTGGAATACAGTCTATAAACTTTACATTTATTCTAATATTAAGTATAAGTAACGAGTGGTTGGGTAGTAATATTTCAGTTCTCGCTCTAACTTCGCTTATTAATTAGGCTAAATCATTTCTGTCTCTCTCTTCAAACGAACACTGACTGACCTTATACGTCTTATTTTGTCTTTGCTTTTCCATCTTTCCCTTTTCTCCCTTCTCATCTATTACTTGTTGTTTTACATATTTGATATTTTAGTTGAACTCAAACATTATGATCCAACCCAAATTAATATTTTTCCATAACTGACAATCATCGTTAGAACATGAAATATAGTTCAGTTTTTATAGTAAGTATAATATTTTATATATATAGTAAGTATAATAAATAAGTATATACTAAGGAGAAGGTATAGCCGTCTATCTACACTACAATCTACATATGATTCTATACTAATTGGTAATGGAAACATTGTACATTGTAATGAATAAAGAAGAGGGGAATTTTTTGCATGTTCTTATTAACAATGCCTGTTCCGGGTGAACAAAAAAAAGAAAGTGGAAATGGATTGTACGCTTAAAAGAAGGGAATGCCATGGAGAAATCATCTATGCTGTTGTTGATACATGATCCAAAAGAAGAACAAAAGTAAGAATTGGTATAGTTCGGTTTATATATAGAAATATTAGAAATAAATAATAAACCTGGAAAAAGTCTCACAAGGAATTCAACAAATTCAAGATAGAGCTATACTAGTAGCTAGTAGATAGAGTATTTGTTAAAGTGTTAGGCAAGGGTTTGTCAGTGCATGCCATACATAAATCTTAAAAGCTAGAAAAATATGTATTACTTGCGGAAATTCCTCATTTACTTACTTATACTTATAAAGTTAGACCTGGTTATACTCACATAAGCAGAATACAAGTATAGAACAAAGAGTAAAAAACTCATTGAGAAT
>JAYMSS010000075.1:0-14891 GCA_036897785.1 Plantago rugelii | reverse complement strand
TATCTATGTATGACTGAGGTAGAAACCCACATGAATCCACAAAATCGTATATACATGTATAGTTAGAAAAATCTAAATACAAAGGTGAAATATGAAAGATTCTTTACTCTATTCTACTCTGTAATGACTAGGCTTACTTCTCGTACTCGATTTACCAACCAGATCGTGACAAGTTTCAGCCAAGACATCACCTGATTCTATAACTCATTGACTCCTAAAGAAAGATTCGAACTTCTTTGACTAATGAATGCAATGCTCCGAGAATGGCTGAATACACCTCGCATTCTTGTCTTCTTTTCTGTCCTAGAAATTCTACTGAAAATGAAAGCTAATTACCGAGTTGATTAGGCTCAGTCAATTGATTAGGCTCAGTAAAAGCGAATACATTACTTAAGCGATTTCTACTTATGAGAAAAGACATTGTTAAAACATTCAAAGAGAGCATGGCTTCTATCCTTTATGTATTTTCTTACCAGGCATGCGTAATGAAAGAGCTGGGAAGAAAGAACTCGAGAGGGATTTCTGGCAGAAGAGAGGATCGAAAAGGCGCGTTGACTTTGGCATTCTAACATAGCTTCAGTACATATCCACTATGAAGACCAACTATAATTAGATGTTCTAACAAGATCAAAAAAGTTAGATAGACTACTAAAGATCAAGACGTTGTACTTTTTTGTCGTTATGCACACAACTAACTAGACTATATTTGTCTTTTTCTTTGGATTAGCTATTTGATTGACTTTTCATCTTTGGCAGATATACGCTCGATTCATTATTGTTTGAAGATGTACAGCAAAAAGTGGTACCTAGTTTTGTTCGTCGGAGAATTCCTAATAAATAAAGAAATAAGCATACGTAAAGAAGAAGGAGATCTATGCTGTAATTTAATGTTTCTATACAAATATCCCAAAGAAAAAATAAGCAGAATATCATAAAATATGCATTTCTATATACGTGTAGTACTGGTTACGGGTGAGAAAGAGAGTATTGGTTTTTTATTTACTAAGATATGGGCATGTCCAAGGTATACTTCCTACTTTGCTTTGGGAATGGGAATAAGAACAACAAACAAGGAGGAGAAGAGAAAAGGTCGGTTTTGTGTGATTCAATTACATTTATGACTTGTTGCTTATTTCGTTGATGTTCTAGTAAATTTCGTTTTTGCCTTGGTAAATAAATGGTTTAGATCTTTCGGGGATGTGCTGTTTTTTACATATTTCTCTTAGTTATAAATTATACTTCGAAAAATAGAACGGGCGAGGAGTTACTGAAAAATGATATACATGATATGACCAAAAACATTTATATGAAAGGATATCCTTCTTTTGCTACTGCTGAAATTGATCCAAAGTAAAGCATATTTCTTAGGACGCTTTGAATAATTACTTTTTACTAACCGAATGAAATAGTTTACTAAGTAAGATGACTTCGTTGCAGTTGTATTTCTATATGATGAAAAATAGACTAAAAGAAAATGGCTCAGTGTTGCCAAGAGATTTAGGAAACAGCATATATAGAATCAATCCTACACTATTATCTATTTTTGACTCAGTAGACTCTTTAAAGAGAGAACCCACTTAGTTCAGAGGACCAAATCTTAAAACATGAAAGATAAAAAGAGGTAGATAGTTCCAAACCAAGTTCGTAGTACGTATAAACATAAATAATAAATGCGATTACAAGATTTAAAAAGATTAGCCTTGATGCCTGATAGCTAAACCCTTGTTTTGTGTATTATATATATATAATTAATTGTGTATAAAATGTGTGTTTCCAATCTTATATTATAGATACAGGAATAAAATAAAAAGAAGAAATCTATATCGTGGCGTAATCCATATCCTCATGTTTTTTGCTAGAAGTAAAGAGAGAAGACGTCCTGTTATTTACTTTTATTTATATCATCCATCATTGGAATAAATACCAGTCAGAGCCTCCTAAATCATTGAAGTTACTTTCTAGGATAATGACCTACCTTATATCTTAATTCTTACTCTTCTTATTAGAATCTCTTATTAATTATGCCTGTGTTTTTGTAATGATGTAGGTAGCTACTAAAAATCTAAGTTTTCTTCTCGTTTGTTTTCTCGTTGATTGGTGGTTTACAATATCTAGAATATCCGAATACAGGACAGTATAAATGGCATGAGTATCTTGCTACATAAAAATAAATACAAGAAAGAAAAAGGAAGTAATCGTGATGCCTGCTACCACTCGCCGATAAAACTACTGTTTTTAATATAGATATACGACTTTGGTTGGATTCATTCATTAGAAACTTTCCACGTTGTGTATTTTTACATAGTCAAAGAGATTGCTTGCTCTACTTTCTCTTGCGCAGAAGTACGCCTACCTACGTATAATATTGCGTTTCCGTTTTCTCCAGCTAGAAAATAATATTAGGAAGTACTTCTTCTGACGCAAGCAAGCAAGAAATTCATTATGAAATAAATTATTA
This sequence comes from Plantago rugelii, assembly GCA_036897785.1. Lineage (NCBI taxonomy): Eukaryota > Viridiplantae > Streptophyta > Magnoliopsida > Lamiales > Plantaginaceae > Plantago > Plantago rugelii. The sequence continues at coordinate 12,433 of JAYMSS010000075.1, read as the reverse complement.
AACAAACGAGTATAGGTCCTTCTGATTACGCCGGTCACAGACTTATATAATTTATTATCATTTATAAAAATTTGACCCTAGTAACTAATCAAGACAACTGTAAGTAATTGCATTTCTAAGTGAAAATGAGACATCAAATAGAAAAAGTTTCGTTCGCATAGGGGTCAGATACATGTTTTATGAATTTCCGAGTGATCACGAAAATACAGAAAGTTCTTGCTCACTAGTAGTCAAAGTAATGAAATCAAAATTCGCTAGGCAGCGTTCATAGAAAAACGGAAAGCTTACATCTCACTATAGGCAAAACAAAAACCAGTAAGTGGAAGTTCTCCCTTCATAATTAATAACTATATTAATATTACTATTTAGTTAGAAGCGGGGTAGTAGAGATCCTTATATACCCTTTCTTTTTATTCTCAATTTTATAGTATTCCTCGATATGTCTCTTAACAATCCTTCCTTATTTAGAAACGGTAGGACCTTATTTTTAGTTTCAAATTGAGTAGTGAGGATATACAACGGAATGCTTGGAAATAACAAGCAAATAATATGCTGCTCTTCTTTTATGCTGCTCTGGATAAAAATAGAGAGAAAAGCAAAAAAGACAACTGCTAATTAATAGATGCGCGTGCTATAAATTAGGTGAGATCCGGGAGGTAACTCTAAAAATAAGTACTAGAATAAGTTATTGTTGAGAATAGAAAAGTATACTATTCCAAATCCAAATTATCCTAATATTCAAGTTCTTCGTGACACCTTTGTTCCTAGTATTAAGTATTAGAGGCAGTGATTATCGAAAATGTAGAGCTGAAAAAAGTACAAGCTTCCCTTCTGCTTGCTGAGAGTTTTTGCCTATATTCGAAAAATACATCTTTGGTTGGGTACAGGATCAAGATCATATGCATTCGTTTTTATAATCTAATAAGTACGCCATAATTCTCACGTTCTCTGCTATGCCTGTATTATGTTGGATCGCTTCCATGCCTATTAAAACACAGGATACACTGTTATCTACTAAAAAATCTATGACTAAAGACAAAAAAAAATAGAGAGAAATGTCGGTAGGACTTCCACAAGAAGAAAAACCTCTGGCAGATAATTTAGGGTAATGTAACAAGCCTGCCGTAGTGTTTAGAAGAGTTAGATCTAGATAGAATATATAAGATAATAAAAGTACATTTCATAAAACCATAGCATAGGATGGGATACATAAAGATGCAAGAGAGCGGTTTTACACGGCATATTCTATTTAAAGAAGAGGTTCAAAAAAGGAGGAAAAGCTGTTCAAAAGACATCGATATTTACTTTACTAAAGAGACCATTACGAAGCAAACGACTCAAGGATAAAGATAGCTGAGATACAAAGAAAGCAAACATGTCATCATATTAATTTAATCACAATACATTTTAAAGTCGAAAAGAAAATGAGCTTGTTGTACGATATCTCGTTCTTCTTGAGAGGAGATTCCTTTTGTAGAGTATAGAAAAAAGCCAATCAATTCTAATTCATAGAAATATAGAGACACATCTTCTAATTCTAACAAGAGATAACACAACATATAAACTACTCATGTAGCAAGTACTATACGGTAATTCTAATTAAACACAACTATTTAAACACCACTATGTTCTTAAGTTAAGCCGTTACCATATGAGGTATAACTAAAGTAAAGAAGACCAATAGCTATACTATTCGAAAAGGCTGGAAATGTAGAATAATCTTCAACGTAACAAATTAAAACAAACTGGAAATAAAAAAAGAAGAGAAAGGTTAACTCATTATTAAAGAAGTGGAGAAGATTACAGCCAAAAAACCAATACAAAAGAAATAGAAGCCGTAATAGACAAATAGTAACGGATTATTCTTAGCTTAGCCATATAAAATAAACAGTACGCTATTGCCTTTCTTGGAAATTGTCTTAACCCATAAATGAAGGCTAAGAAAACCCTTGCTTGACCTCTGTAGTCATAATTTCCTCCTATAACAACAGTGTTTCTACTTAACTATTAGATAGATTGTTCAGGAATCAAAAGAAATCTAGGAAATAGCTTTCAACGCACATGGGTAAAATGCTCTATACCCCAATATTTCCATTGTTTCATTTTTTTAATATAAGTCGAGAGTCTCAGGTCTTCTTTTTGTTCTCTTTCTTTATATACTAGACTTGTATTAGTTATTAGATTCTATGATTCCATGTATACTGCTATATTCCATTGGTATTTGCTTTTGTTGGATATTATTAGTTCTTGATTTAATTGTCTTACTTTTATTTTACTCGGAGAAATCATTAGAGAAATTGCTCATTGATAGATAAAAACGAAAAAAGATTTGTGCCCAGAAGAATTAACAAGGTGCGAAAGAAAATACTTGGAAGTGAATAAGTCTTTAGTTGGAGTTCGTCTATGTTCGAAATAAGTTCATTATTGGAAAGCAAGAGCATCGCCTGGATTAATTCGTTATGAAAATTCATTTTTCATGAGTTGTATGTCGTGTGAAATGTTTCTATTTTGTTGGATTACTTACATGGCATGGTTAAAAACTATATGATCTCCTTGCTGTTGCCCATACCTTTACCTTTAATGAGATATTTCGCCTAAGAACTCTATTTATTTAGTATTAGATTTAGTATTAGAAATAGGCCTAACTAATTTAGAAAGAATTTTGGATCCCAAAGAAAATACGCCAATTACCCCGGATCCTTTGCAAGAAAAGCACGCAATTTCTATTTGATCTAAATAAAGGGAATAAAGATTAGATATAAAAGACTTCTAAAACTAATAGTTGACGTTTTGGGAAAGATTTTCATTTATTTAGTAGCTACATCATTACTACAAAGATATTATTAAGGACAAACTAGGAAATGCATAGATTCTAATTCCTCGTACTAAGAATTTATCTTATATATTATATATCGAGATATTGAGATAAATGTAGTAAACCCCCTGTACCATACCTGTAACATAGAAATAAACACGAATGTTTAGTAACCCCTTTGTTTGAGCTTTATAGTATAGGACAACAAAGAATCTAATTCAAAAGGTTATTGCTGTTGATTGAGGACTATGTCTTACGTATTGACAGATTAAACGAGTCCCTTCCTCATTTCAGAAAGAAAAAACATCCTAGTTTATAAAAATTCGTTGTATCCCGACATTACTGCAATTACTCTTTGTAAACCACAACTATAATTTTAAAAGGGGCACATTAACCGATTTATATATTTCGTTATATGGCTTATTGTTAGAAGATAGAAGAAGATAAAAGAGACTGCTTTGTACTATAATAAATAATACTATTAAAAAAATGGAAGAGTGAATTTGAGATAATATAACCCTTAGTACTGTACCGAAAAGATAGTTACCCTTCGATCCTATCTATGTATGACTGAGGTAGAAACCCACATGAATCCACAAAATCGTATATACATGTATAGTTAGAAAAACGGCTGTTTACTCGGCGAACTGTAGCTGGCACCGTGACTACTTCCTCCTTACTTTTAAATGCTGTAAATTCTATACTAAAAACTATACCCAAAAGGCACCGAATATATTAAGATTCTCAAAATATGACAACGGAAGGCAAATATACCAGCTTTGGAGGAAATTCTTAAACAGGACGAACAACGACTTCTTAACGTGATCACTTTTCTTTTTTCTTAATGGTTTCTAATCCAATTCTGTGACTCACACTTAGAAACCTGCCATTTATTAATTTATTATATTATTATTAGAATCCTGTCTTAAAACTCTTCTGTACAAAGAAAAAATGTCTAAATTCTAGAAAGGAGTCTTTGAGCCTAAAAGAAATAAAAGCTTCCTGCTATCATCTCGCCTATATTTGGGAAATACATATTTTTGGGCATAGTTTGGATTAGTTGATTTTTCATAATTAATAAGTACGTTCTTTGGTAATGTTTAATAATCTTATGTTGGAGCACTTCCGTGTATAGAGTTAGGCATAGAATCTTTTGTCTACTAAATGGGATAAAATATACCCTAGCTACTATAAGGGAACGCGGGATTAAACAACTGTTATCTATCGCATATGTGTGAAAATTTCTCATTTGTCTTACCTTACTTAGACTTACTTAGAAAAGAAGGTTTTTATGTATATTCAATTGTGAGGAACAGAATAGACTGACTATCTCCTAGAACAGAACTAGATAACTAAGGGTAAAAGGAATTGGTAGGGAAGAGTAATAACAACGAAATGGGAGTGGAGAAATCTATATATTATGATAAAGCATTACCAAAAAGGACAACTATTATGTAGCAAAACAGACAACCGAGCCCCTTATTCCCAATTCTATTTTTTTTATAGAAACTTTCTATTTCCAATAACTCTGTAATAACAACCAAGAATGTTGCTTTCCTTCAAAAATATATTCACATGGAATCTCATAAATGAGTAAAATCTAAGGGACGTTTATGTTGGGAAAGATTTCTATAGTTACATACATAGGATGTATGATTAAAGACATATTTAGAAAATGAGTAGTGAGATTCTTTCAAATATCTGGAGAGGGTAGCGCATAGTAAGTACTTTAGTAAGTTATTGTCGAAATTGTAGAGTTCTTGAGCCGAACGCGGAAAAAAGTACAAGTGAAAGGAAAACACAGATTTTATTATGCCGTCACATATTCTTTTTTATTAAAGATGAATGAAAATGGATATTGCGTAGATTTTGTTTAAAAGAAGTCGTACAACAAACAAATAAAAAAAGTTTCTTGCATATGTATGATTGATTAAAAACGGCTAAAATTAGAAGGTACTGCATTTACTGATTATTAATTCCATTACTGGGTAGAGCAGAATTACCCAACCTTATTCCTAGTTCTATAAAACACCACTACTCATTCTAACAAGGTGGTACATGAAGGAAGAATTAAAAGGACAAGCCCACCGCATTTGCCGAGTTTTGGTTCACTTGTGTTTAAAAAAGTACATACTTGGAAACCAGGATCTGCGCTTTGAATATTTGCTTCATTTTTATTGAATTTATAATAAGTCTGTTTGTTATTTATTATGCTTGATTTGATGTCATAGTTACTTATTATTATCTACCTCTCTATACGAGCACGCTCATCATGTCCTAAGCGGTACCAATTGTTGTAGAAAATGAGCAAGGTTCTTAAACTGAAAAATGGCTCTTGGGGAATCAGAAGAAAGTCTAAAATTTAGTATTTCTCTTTATATCTATATCCCTACATTGCTGCAAATACTATTTTGTAAACCCACGTTCCTTCCTAATTTATGAAAAGACATAGAAACTGGCTTACATCTTTCTTTTAATCACCATCCATACTTTTGTTTTAGCTTGGGTTTTATATATAACTCTACCCTTACTTTTGTGCAATCCATAGTTAGGGAATAGAATACAAAACGTCTTAAGAAGAGTAGTAGAAAGAGATCATGAAAAGTAAAGAATGCCATAGTATACTAATCTAATACTGATATATAAAAATAAAGTGAAAAAAGTATTACTACAAAATATCGACTTTAGAAACAAGGAAAACAGCATCAATTATTAGTTCTCGCATTAAGTAGAAAATCCCGAGTCCGGGTACTGGTTGTTGAATAAGCGCCGAGTTTACCGCATAAATATGATGTTTATGAAATAAAAATAGGATGATAAGGCAGCAAGTCCTCTAAAGGACTCACACTGCCCTGTCCTTTTAAGGGAAAGACAAACAAAAGAAGACAAATCTGATCGTGGATGATCTATATTCATTTATAATAATTAGTTATTGTTGAAAAAAGAAGAAAAAGTACTTAGAGCAAAATAAAATAAAGTGCTGGTACAGCTGTTAGTGACTTAAATTGTTATCCATTTTTATTTTACCTTGTAGTAAGAGACGACCTACCAACGACATTTATTATTCTTATTATCACACTAAAAGAGAACTTCAGAGAATACTGAGTCATGATGCAGGATATCTAGCACCATAAGGGGGAACTATGAATGAATTTTGTGTTGAACATCCACGTATAACGTATATACGACGATATTTGACTTGTTGCACGTATTATTCTCCCATACTCTTTTTTACATTTACACATATGAGTCTCTCCTACTTTCTACAGTTTGCTCTAATATTCAAAAAAAAAAAAAAAACAATCGCCAATATAGACATTTTTTCTTTTCTAATGTTGGCAGGCATTTCCTAAAGCGATACAGCAGATACAATAAGAAGTGCTTTAAGTTTGACTACTAATCCTAATCCTGAAAAAGCCGTTTGTATTTTATATTAAAATTATACGTGTTCGGCCAAAAATAAAAAGATTTGAGTGACTCTCTTCTTTACTACGCGAATTCTACTTAATGTCTCGACGAAAAGTTTCCAATTATTAGAATTGTTTGTTATACCCCTTAAATCTGAATCGTTTTTTCATGCCCTCGCGGCTGTGTCAATATTCTATAACTCTTGGTTGTGCGCTTACCCCGAATCCTTTAGAGGAGAAATAGCTGCAATAAATGAAATTTTCAAATCCAAAAGTATTTTTGGTTGGACCTCTCACTCGTTGTTGGCCTACACCTTATCCCTGGATTTTCTGCACCAGCCTGAAATGTGTACGCAAATTATAAGCGAATAGTGAATTAAAAGAATAAGATTTCTCTTAGTATCTATACTCTAATTTAATTCTATTGTATTGTATAATTGTATAGCCAACACTTGCTCCCGAGCATCTTTCCTGTTCTATGAGTTCCCACTTAATTATCACCGCAGAACTTTAAACTCTTTAATAGTCTTTAATAGACGGATGCGTTACTAAGAAATGTCCTCTATTCTATTAGCTATATTATAAGGGCAAACTGTATAGGATTTCCTTTTTTGCAAACCTTTGTTTCCTTTTTCAAAAGATTCTTTAAAGGACCCTTTTCTATCTTGTAAACGAAGTCTCTTTTAATTGGTGAGGGGAATCCTTTAACAATACATACATACAGCTTTAGACCTAGGTACTACAAATCAGTCCCAGCATCTTTTACATGTAACATATGTAGACGTAATTTTTCCTTAGTATGAAAGTATAGATAGTAAGATTTGTTTTACACATACTTTCATTTTCTAATCGTGAGCGTACTTCTATATTATTGCCTCTGTTTTGTTGTACTTTTGTTGTACTATAAACTTCAAGGCATTACATACACTACTTACGATATATTATCTTGTGGTATTGAAATTTGGTATAGTATAGAACTTAAGAAAAGAGTATTAAGATTTCTAATAATTTCTATTGCTCTTTGCGCGAGTCTTCGTCCTCAGCAATTGCCATTTTCTATTTTGAACCTGCCTCCTATCCCACGCCTTTGGTACTAGTATGAGTCCCCTTTTTTGCCGATACCTTTGAGAAGAATCACTTATTAAAACTATCCGACACAGGTTCTTCGCTTTCTTTATTAGAGGATACCACGGCATAAATTAGTAATACAAGATACAACAACATGCAACATCATTCTTCATCGATTTTCTACCCTACATAACAAAGGAACAAAGCAATAAATACTAGTTCACAAGCGGAAGTCCAGCTAACACTAGCATATGATATGATTCAAACATACAAGGCATACTAGAATTATAGAACTACCCACAAAAGAACACTCGCTGATAGAGGCAGTCCTGGATTAGTAATGCCAGTATTCGCCGTGTGGGTACTTAAGTTTATAATTGCAATTCTTTGGAAATATTTGTTTTGTGACTGTATTTCTCTAAGGACAACGGTAACAAAACCCGTGTCATAGATATAATCTAATCTAGTGCTTACTTTAGCGATTATTTGGGGTATAGCATTCGACTTCTAACCTTCACCTGTAAAAGTCATATATATATATATATATATATTATTTTATTGGTCATGAGAATTAAACAGAACTTATATGCTTTTTTTGCCAAGGATACTGTCCTCCTTATATCTTACCCCAAAGGTTTCCCTATTACATACAAAAGTGTCTACAGACTAATTGGATATGGATAATTTATAGTTGGTATGAGAACAACAAAAAAAACACGAGTAAGACCATAATTAGCAATTACTCCCACAAGCACTGTTTAGAAAAAAGAGAATTGAAAGGTGTAGTATTCTTTGAGTATAAAATTCTAAAATAGACTCGTAAATTTAAATTAAGAGGAGATCAAATTACCGTTTAGATTTCTAAGGAAAGATTGTTAGCCAAGGTGTTGGGGTTGAAGAATAAAAAAGAGACGCTTGTATACTAGATTCAAAATATCTCAGAACATCTAACTCATAACATCTAATTGGAAAATTGTTGTAATTGTAAGTAAAAGTACCTAGCTCCGTCTTATAAATAAAAAAAAAAGAAATAATGAGTTGACTTTGTTTTACACGCTTTGTTCTAATAATTAGCTAAGTAAGATAAGAGAAACGACAGGCCTTCATTATTGAAATTCTCTTAAAGAGATCAGAGGTTCCTTTTTTTTTATCCATTAACAAACACCAAAGAAGAAGGATTGCTTACATAGGACTACTATTTCTATTTACACACTAAGCAGCTTGAAAAGATAGGTTGTTCGCGAATGACTCTTCTCCATAGAAAAATCCAAAGAAATTGGTATAAGAAAGAATTCTATGCACTACACTTTTTTAATATTGATACATTATATACATTATTAGATTAAGTCGACTTCTTTCTAGGCGTTTTTACTACTTCTGTTATATGTTTTTTACCCAACTGCACTAAGAGAAAGAGAAAAAAGAGAGACGGAATTAATTCATTCTAATAATTTATAATAATTAGCCTTTACCTTATAATTTAGATACTCTCAGACTTAAAATTTAAAGTAAACTGCTTCAGAGAAAATATGGAAAAACTAGAATACCTTAGCAGGAGGTTTTATATGTTGTAGACATCAAAGAGTTCCTTGCCTAAAATAAATAATAACTAACATACACAGTCAACGTAAAAAAAAAGGAATGATGAGGCAGTGCAATCTCACTGTAGAAGGCGGGATTAGTAATATGAAATGAAAAACTTCTGAAATATGAATTTGGAGAGAATATTAATGACAACAGGTAACAACCTCTACAAGCAAGTAAGAAGGGCTGATAAAAGGTTCCCTGGAAAACCCGACAAATAAGAAATAATACTGGATCTAGCTAAAAATTCGTTTCTCACTAAATAAAGGACTTCCTCTTTGTGTAACTCCACTTATTTTATTCGGGGTATAAAATAAAGAAGAAAAAGAAACTTCTGAGTACTGGCGGATCTTTTATTATTTTCGGCGACAACCACTAATGTTTTCTACAACATATAGAAATTGAACCCTGATTTCCCTTATCAATACTGCTCATATTCCTAAGACAGAGAAAAGTATATTATGTGCAGCATTTTTTAATAGGAAAAATAATAGGAAAAAACTACCCGTAAAATCGAAGTAATATTCCTTTCTTAGAAAAAATTTTTGAGAATTGGTTTGGTATTATAACCTTGATAGTGTTAACTAAAGCAAAAGAGCGTGGGAAGAGAGTAAGGTGCTAAGCAGCAAAGACTTGTGAGGTTAGTCAGCGTTGCACCAAGAGGAAGACATGTGAACCAAGAATGTAGAAAGGAGCAGCTACTACACGGGGAGGTCTCGGAGGGCAGTGATTGGTAAGGGCTTTAGCTCTCGAGGAAGAGGAGGTGGGCCTAAAGAGCAGAGTGCTTTCGTGTGATAGAAACAATAGAGTTAGTAGCTGGGCAAGCAGAGGGAGGGGAAGCTTGCTTGGTTGTCTTACACGCTCCGGTGAGGTCAGAGGTTGCACCAGGATGATACCAGTGACCAGTGAGTAGAGCATTCACACCGGCACAAACAAGCAAACTTCTCGAATGAATTGGATTCATTGATATCACTTTATATACGTACCATTTTTGAATACTTCTTTACACTTTGATTCTTTAAATTACTTCTTTTTGTGTGATCTTTTAACCAAGGTTTCTATATCTACTTTCCATTTTCAATCTAATGAAGAGAATTCTACGGCAAGGAAATAAAGGTGTCGAGGCGTTGCACCAACCAGGAAAAATTAGATGCGTGTTTCTTGTTGTCAGCGAATAAAAATAATAATAGAACTAGAAGAAAGCAAGGAGAGAAAGAACTTTTACAAATCATATTACAATGTGTATTACTCTATCTATATACGTGACATATTTTACATTACTCGTATTATTTCTCGATCAAAAAGAGGGTTACATAATTTTAACCACTTTTCTACTATCTTTATATCTTTCTATTGTAATTGTAATTGCACCAATAAGAAAAGATTGAGTTTTTTTAGATTTCTTGTATTTCTTAAAAGAGAAGGGGAGAAGTAGATTCTACCGTTTTTCTTGGATTGGTAAAAAGGTAAGCACGAACAGAACTCGACAAAGATAATATATAGAATAAATAAGGAATCCTTTATTATTTAATAGATCTAAGTCGGCTTATACACCTAACACCGTGATAAAATGGCATTGCACCAACGGAAATATTAAAATAAACGGAATGAGAAATTTGATAATAGAAAGGTAGCTTAGAGAACATAAAGTATTCTATAATTGTACAACTATTTGTAACGTAGAAGGACTATACTACTACGAAATCCCCTCTTCCCTTTTTCTCGGGTACTCAACAAAGTAAATACTATAAAACAGAAAAGAACATTCTTAAGTTTCTTTTTAAGTCTCTCCTTTCTTCTCTAGCACTTAATATTTAGTTCTTAAATTTTGGTTGGAGTATTTATTATTAAGAAGTGTAAGTAAGGTTTTTACGTCTTATAAAATATCTAGAATGACAAATCTAGATAAAAAAGAATCTATTATTTCCTTTCCAACCTCATTGATTTACAAATTCATTTATACAAATAGGTTCTTATATATATACTTCGCGCATTGAAGAATTAAAGATTAAAAAAATAGTAATGAAATCATTTAATAGCTAAAGGTCGTTATACAGAATTCTATCTTCTCCTTTTTTCAGTTACAGATTTGAGGTTAACACTTTATTTACACGTTGCACCAAGATAATACAAAAATAATGTACAATAACTGGATCAAAAAGATATGCCAAAATCTGTACTCAAAGATAAAATGAATTAGTACAAATGAAAGGCAAAGAAGTGTTTTAATTCAAGGCTCTATCTAGCGGGAGGAGTCAAGTAAGAGTTTTCAATAGATATAGACACTAATAAATATAGAAATCACAATTACTACAAAAAATAAGAGACAACACTGTTACAAAACAACTCTAACTCACCCTTTATCCTTTCTCTAGTCTATAAGTTCTATTATTTGTTTTTCACATAATGCTTTTAAGAGAAACTAGTACTTACTAGATTCTAGCAATGTTACAAAGTGCCTAAAAATAATTACCTGTACAAGTCAATCCGAAGATAACTATTGATTTTTGATAATATGAAGCTGAAATAATGATATAAAAAATAATAAATAGAAGTATACCAAATAAAACAAAATACCAAGACTCGAATAAAGGTTGATTCTTTGTGACTAAATAAAAACATATTAAAGGGAAAGTCATGATGCATGATGCTATGCTAGTAAATCCTATATTTCTTGTTTAAATTATTGCTTCATTTATGAGCTAAGACTCCTTATTTCTATATCGAGTCTACTTTCTTTATAATATCTTTCTTCTGATCCATACTATTCCATACTATAATAGAAGCTATCTTCTTACGCCTATACTCATATAAATATTTTCTACCTCAATTGCTTTTCCCTTAGCCTAACTTATTTAGCGTTATGTCAAGTATAGTATTCAAAATATTGATTTTTAGAATTTCTTAGAATTTATACGTATCTATTTATTAATAACACAAAGGAAAGGACGTCTCTTTAACAAAAAAATAAGATGGGCTCTCTTAATAATAAAGGTAATTGAGGAATTACACGAAGTAGGCAGATAAGGCATGCTAAATGAATAAATACCATACAAACACCTATCAACTTTTTCCACGCGAGAAGTAAAGTACAAGGGTAACAACAGAAATATAGAATAAGAAAATAAGAAGAAATAGGCGGAGAAGAGGTTGCACATAAAACATGTTGGACATAGTAAGTGGTGAAATATGAATGAATATTGTAACAGATCTTGGTAGGAGAAGTTAGGAATAGAGATATACAACAATAGAGAAAAACATAGAAACTAAAAAGGACAGCCAAGAAATAGAAGTCACTACTAATTAAGTCAGCACAAAGAGAAATAATTATTCCTATATCTCACTTATCAATAAAATAAATAAAATGAAAGACTAAAGTGTAAATACTCCATAGTAGTAAGTAAGGCAGTAATAGAAAAATAGAGAAATTCATGTAAGATTGGTAACTAAGTATAAACTAATAAAATAAGTATAAAAAATAGAAAGAAACCAACAATATATAATTAAGTAGAAGGCTAGGCAAACTGTATAGGATTTCCTTTTTTGCAAACCTTTGTTT
>JAYMSS010000074.1:0-14914 GCA_036897785.1 Plantago rugelii | reverse complement strand
GTCGTGTCTTCTTTACCATATAATATTTTATATATATATATATATATATATATATATATATAATGAAGTTTCTTATTTATTTGGTTGTAGCCCTAACTCCTTCCTAGCTAGGCGTTGGTGCCAATCATAGCAATACATAGCAATAAATACATAGCAATATAAAAAAATAATAAATAATATATAAGACATAAGTTTTGTAGGATATATACTTTTCGGTATTGGTTTGGTTTGGTTATGTATGAATCTATATTTTATGGACTATATATACCTGGAAGGGGAAATGGAAAAAAGACTGTGTATGAATCTACTATAATATCTATACTATAATATCTATATTATATCTTGTATTAGCATTGTTGTGTACTTGCTTTTTTTTTTTTGGAATTATGTATAAATTGCACAGATTCAACTCTGCTCTGCCTTCTTCTAATTCTTAACTTTCTACTTTATCCATTTCATTAATATTTAAAATTTTAGTCTTATACATTGATTGATTGGTGCAACGTTTTGGGTCTACTCTTCTTTACTTAGATGATTAGTTAGATAGATTTCTCGGCTGGCTGGTTGGTTTTTTTAATTTAAAATAGTAGACCTATAAACTTAGATTCTTGGACTATAAAAAAGTAAGAAAAGTTGAATTTACGTCACGTATATAGAGCTAGTTACTAGTTATATATTTCATTCGGAGATTTGCTTCTGTCGGTAACCTCACTCATGCACCGATTTCGCTTTGCTCTCTTAGACCTCTGACCTCACCAGAGAGTTCTATCTATAAGCAAACAAAGAAGCTTTCTCCTCCAACAAGTCTTTCACTCTTCCTCGAACAAAGCATTCTGCCCTACAAGCCCACCACCCTTTCTAAGAAACTAAGAAAAGATCTATCTAGACCTTCTTGTGTTTTAGCGAGTTCTTTCTCATTAGTCCCTAGTAGCCCTTAATTAATAAAGATGATCCTAGCTCCTCTCACCGTGGTAAATATATACCTTTAGTCAGGTTAGAAATATATATACATATACGATGAAACGGTTTAGACCACCATACGTGCTAGAATTTCTCTAAGTATTATTTTAAGTATGTAGTAAAGATATGTTACATGTCTTTCTTTCTTTAAAAACACAAATAGAGAAGGGATCTAATTCCGCTACGAGAAAGTGAGGCTGGGCGAAGGAAAAAAGGGCTTCGAGATCGAGTATCATATTCTTTAATAAGAATAAAAAAGAAGGCTTAATTAAATAAGGAATCTATGGGCCAACAACCCTAGGGCAAGTTGTCTTCAGAGGCACGTCAAGCCCGCGAATCTATACAGAAATAGGGTTCACGAGGCGAGGGAGTGAAAAGAACACTCTAATAAAAAGGTGGGAACTCGTGGACTATAGAATAGATAGAGTTCTACGGAATAAAATAATAAGAAATATGGATCAAAGGGATAAAGGAAAGACACTGACAAGGAAGACTGGAAAAGAAAAGAGGAAGCCTTCTCAAAAACTAAGAAAGAAGAAGGAGAAAAAGAATAGAGCGGATAAAAGCATTCGCTTTTTGGAGGATAAAAGAAATTTACCCATCGATGTGATTCTAATACAATATTTTATAGTAAGTTAATCAAGAGCATGCATAAAATTAACAATAGATTTAAATTTATAAGAAGGAAGGAAATGGAATTCTTTATGAAAAAGTAAAGAACGTTAAAGAGTCGGTTCTAGATCTGTATATTCTCATGTTATGCAAGAAAGAGTCCTTGTCCTTTTTAATTAAGTTTTTTTGACCTATGTTCAAAAAAAAAAAGTCGATAACGAAAGTGCATCTTTATTTCATCATAGTAGACTCTTTTTTGCCAAGATCGAGTTTTTATTAATCTAAAACAAAGGAAGAAAAGAAAGACTAAAAAGAGAATATTCTTATGGAAGAGCGCCCTTTTTCTTTTCTTCTTTCTCTAATACTAAATGCTAGTGACTAACCTTTTATCTATAAAATTTCCCGACGAATCCATAGCGATTTGCTTTATTTAGTTCTTAAGGCTGGTGAATGAGAAGCATACATAATATAACCAAAATATACTAGACTAAGATTTCTTTTTTTTTTTTTTTTTTGAAACAGGATCTTTGTTGTTTGTCCTAAAGTCAGTAAAGAATTTAGACTCCCTACTTGTTTTTTAGAACCCTAACTTATTTATATGCCCAGTAAATTCTATCCGAGAATCTTATCCTTTCGCACTTTAATTCATATTTTTTTAAGCAAGGCGTATATAGATAATTAATGTGCCTTAAATGACATATAAGTTTTGACTAATTTCACATTTTTACCAACATTTGTAGATTCTAATTATTCATTCACCTAGTAGGAATTTTGCATGCAAGAAAAGTAATCATTATCGTTAGGTAGAGATCAAAGCACGCTTAGAAATAGGAAACATTGCCCGTATTATCACACCTGTAGCTTATCATTTAGTACGATACCATGTGTTCAATCGAATAGACATTCCATAAAAGCATATCCCAACCTTAAATACGTAGCATACCTAACATTTTTGTAATCATTGCTTAGTTTTTTCCACCCTTCATTTGATAGCCATTCGATATCTCCCATGTTGACTAGAGACGAGGAAAAGATTGAACAACAATGACGTTTTTACCGGCATAACTCCCCAAAGCGAAGAACCTAAACCTTTTTTCTTTTCGCATTAAGGAAAAAATATCTAAAAGACATACCACAGAAACTAAGAAATAAAGAAAATACAAGTAGTATTTCAGGTCTATAACTGTTTGACGACCCAATTATTCATTTTTTTATATAATTCAATTTTGGCGTGTGAGGTTATCCGAGATTCTTTAGCAATACAGCGTGTACCTTAGAAATGGCCCACAACAGCAAGTAAATTACTTTATACGGATTGGTTGGGTGATTTATTCTTCTTATAGACCATATATCTTTTAATCTTTAATAGACATGTGTTTACCCACAGTGCTCTACTTCTGTGTATTTTTAGATATTAGGTAAACCTCCTTTTCTGCTTACCCCTCTACAAATTAAATAATATCTGCCGCTTTCTTCTTCCATTTCAACACGTTACATTTGTTAGAACACAGCTGCTTAAGTTATATTTGTGAGGTCACTTCCTATGATTTACTTTCGACTTTATATCTATCTTAGTCATTGCTATTTGTTATTTTATTTGTTACTAATTTTGTTATTATTTGAGCTCGCATTTCATAAGCCTTGAAATGCGAGTAACTACTCAAGTTAACCATGACTCTGACTTCATGTCCTCAGTCCAGGAGTTTCTGCTTCTCCTTAAGAGATAGGAATCCAAGCATATCTGATCTGAATAAATGAAATAATGGAATGGTAATGACCCTCCAGTTAACTGAACTCTAAAATGACTCTTGATGAGGGGTAGTAGAAAAAAACTCTATGTCATGTTTCAAAGGATCGGTGATAAGATAAGATCGGATTTACAGCATCCACAATCTACCTAGAAGAAAAACACCAAACTTAATGATAACATCTGATTCAAAAGAACACGCGATAACCGCATACGATGATAAAAAAAAGGCATATTAGTCAATAAATAGTCTAATTAATGATTTCACGACATTAGATATGAGGGAGGGTACTCACGAAAAGAAAAAATAGGTGCTCTATTTATTTAAGATAATGTGGAAGTCAAGGTGAAGACATTGGTCAACTACAAATCGAAAGTCAAGATCTAATAAATCAACCCTAGAAATCCTTTCTATTTTATATGCAATACGTTAAACATAGAAGAGATAAAAGACAAAAAAGAACACTTTTTATTTACTAATTCTAATTACTAAGTGAAACCCAGCACCTTTTTTATGATTGTCATTCGTGTTATGTAGAAAAGAAGATGGAAGTATTCCAGCAACTCGTAGTATCTAAATCTAAACATTTAAAGTATAGAAAAGAAGATAGCGCGTGGTGGAAGAAATTTATACATCCGGCAGGCATTCTAATTCGTATTAGTACAAAAATTCCCATACCCGGCATAGCTAGAAAAGGAAAAGATTATTTACTTACCAAAAACCAAAACTAATATAATTTTAAAAGAATTTAAAAGATTAAGACTAACCTTGTTCTATTTGCCCTATATTTTATTATATTTAAGAAAAAATGTTGTAGGCATTATATTATTATTTCCTTCCATGAAAGAAAATTAATATTTATGGGGTGATTCTCGAATGATATTAGTACTGATCTTTTTTCCTTGAAGTTTATAGTTATAGTACAGCAGCCAAGAATTGTATTTTGTATTCTCAAAACTAAGACTTCTCCTTAGAAAGAATCTTAGTTTTTCTAGATATTATTTATTAAGAACTGACCGAGTATTCTTTTTCTGCTTTAGGGTTGAATTAAAGCTGTATATACTAATTGTCCCTAGAACTAGAAAGAAATTCTAGGAAAGAGTCTTTTTGGGGACTTATTTAAGTAACGAACTCTTTTCTATAGATTTATTCGACTCACGCTACTTTGCTATGGTAAATTTTTTCGCAGCCTATTTTCTTTTTCATTTTCCTTCCGGCTCAGGTCTCTTTCTACTATAGTCGTTGGATTACAAAGCACTCGTAAAAAACTTAGATTGGTACAAACTACTTAGACATTTATTTAGAGTAGAACGGAGGAGGAGTTAGTGATCCAGATCTATTGCTTCCCTACGAATCCCTTCCGAAGATGTGAGTTGTCTCTCTTGTCAATGGCTAAGTGGCGAATTTGTCCTCCTTTCTTATAGCATTTGGTTGGCTAGCTCTTCATTTGCTGATTTGTTTATTTGGGATGAATAATATAGAACAATTAGAGTTAAAAAATGGTTTTCATGGTTTTATTGGGATGGACTAAGGGTTAAGTTGTTTTTATCTACATTTGCGGTGGTTTGCGTTCACTCAGTTATAATATAATAGATCTTATTAGGGGTCTATTTACTTCTTTCTAAGATTATTTATTTTATTATTTTATCTTTTCCTAAGGAAGTTTTAATTCTTAATATACATACAGATATACATTTGGTATTTGCTGCATGGAACCAAGGGTTGGTTTACTCCTTCTTGTTGGTTTGGACAATAGCTCTCACCGATTACTATCCGTATTGGAAGGGATTTCTCTGGAAAGTCGGGGAACACGAAAGATTAGAACAAATGATAAACTAAGACAATGTTCGTATTCTTTCTTAGTTTAGTTGGATCTACGAAAAAAGATCTTAGCACTCACCTATATCTATTGTGATTTCTGTGTCTAGTCACTACGAATGACCACTATTGCTTGCTATGTCTGGTTCATCAGAAGAAGTCTCTTTCAGAAATAACATTTTATTGAAAAAATACTCGGGTCAGGAGAAAGAGAGGATGGGGCTGCGGATTTCACAATTAATCACATATGTTTTATTCCTATTCGTTTGGATAGTTGGTTTTCCCACGCGACGCAGATAAAAGAATATACTTTTTGTAATCGAATCGAAGAGATAGAACAGCCATACATAGAAAAGAATCTATATCCCACTATATTATTTTTCTTTCTACTCCCCTTGTTTTGCCGAGCCATAACTTACTGTGTTCTTGGTGGGTTTTCTTTTTCCATAAGTAGTTTTTCGGTTAGAAAGCTTCCGTAGTAGTCAATAATCTATACTTTTTTTATTATTTTTATTCTATGAGTTAGTTTAGAGAAAAAAAGTCCAATAGTTCCAATGCGCTCATATTATAGCAATGATTTAAAGAGATAAGATCTGTATTTAATCAATCAAATTTGATACTTGTTCTTGTTTAACACCTTGGAGAACTAGAAAGAAACAAGGAGTTGCTTCACAAAAAATATAACAAAAAATATAACAGTTGTCATCAAAGGGTGCTTTTTGTTTGTACTAATTTATCTCTAGGAATCTATTTTAAGAGTTTTCTTGTTCTCTATTGATTCTTTCGTCAAGCTTCGGGAGGAGGTTAAATTAGTTTGGTATGATGCACCACATGATCCTCAAAGAGGATTTTCTATATTTTAATTAATAATAGAATGTGTATAGATTTTCCTTTCTACTACAAGCAGTAGATTTTATATAGAATTTTCGCGGAGGATGGGCTATTACTACGTACAAGACACGACACCACAAGATTTCGAGAAGCATTAGTCGAAGAAAAAGACAAGTTCAGAAGAAGAAAACACTAATCTAGAACAGTACGCAGTATGCATTTAATAGGCTAAGAGCACCACTTGCAGAATTTTTATATGCTGATACAGTATTTACATCACTATTACTAGAATTAATTTATATTCGATTCGCAACTATTTGTAAGGGTATTCACTCATTGATTTTAAAATGCAGTAAGTTGGATCTGTTGTTTTTCGTTCTTTATCCTTTACTAATTATTCAATCTACTTACTAACTACTTAGGCGGGAATATGGTCTATGTTGAAAATGAAAAAAATATAAAATGAAGTAAAAAGAAAAAGGAGTAGAATAATAGAAATAATAAGTGCATTTTTAAATATATCTCTAGATATTAGTTTGCTCTTTATACATACAAGTCTATATTACTTTCCTAATCGTGATTCGTTGCCCTATTTCATCAACCTTTGTTGCTTTTTTCGTAGATGATTTTATTTTTCCTTTGGGCTAATAGCTTAATTTAAGTTAGAGCTCTACTCTACCTAAAACTTCTCCCACTTTTCGTTTAGATTTACTGAGTTCGTCGATAAGACAAATACAAGTTTCTTCTTCATTCCTTAAATAAAGTCAAGTTGTTATAAGTTAGCAAATAAATTCACAAAAAGGCAATTCGAGGTATTTATAGATTAAGATTTTATAGTTAGGACTTTTTAAAATTTCATTTTACAGGTAGTACTTACTTTGTATCTCTTATTTTTATTATGTAAAAGAATATATGCAAAAGTATAGAAGTCAATTCTACGGTTTCTTACTCAATTTGGTAGACAGTAGAACATTTCACACTGGCAGTTTTATAAATTCTTTTGGATTATGCGGTGCTTCCTTATTAGAAAAATCAAAACTTAATGACTTTCTTATATTTCTTTCTCTTTTTTTCTTGTTCCTTATTTACGCGGTTTAGTGTTGCTTGTCACTTTTCTTACAAGTTTTTTCGTAAGTTACGTTTTAAATATTTGTCTAATCCTGGCATTTTAATTGCAAAGTTTAGGGGTAGATTTCTGCACAATAGTGAGTGTAAAAAATAATAAAGGTCAATTCGATTGATAGATCCAAAAAGGAAGGGTATAGGTGCGTAGGTAGAATTTAATTAAGTCCACGCCAATGTTCATATTCGCTTTACTATAATTTAATAATTTACTATAAGTTGTTAGTTACAACACGGAAGGCTCCTCATTCATTGTACATCAATCATCAATTACGTAGATCAGAAGGAATCAGAGTTATAAGGATATGTTCTACGAATATTCTTTCTTTCTAAGAGGATTACTATAAAAAAATAACTTTCCCACACTTAATTTAACTTAACTGAGAGTGTAGTTAAGTTAGTCAACCTATGCGCAATAACTATTACTATATTAAATATAAAGTAGTGTACAAACAAAGAAAGCACATTAGATTCTTTATCGGTTATAGGAAAAATAGAATGAGCTAGCAATTTATGAGGAATTATGATTATGTAGTAGCTTTTTGGACTTGTTAGGTATGAGGCGTATCGAAAGTGCGGGATTTTGTACATCGTTCTTACTTTTAGTAATTTATTTAAACTAATTCTTTATTAAGGCGAGTATACAATCTTGGATAATTCTTATCTTACCTGGCGTTTTATTAATTTATATATATTCTCTGACATTCGGTATACGTATAACTACTTTCACCGCAAATTATAAAAACAAAAAAAATTCCTTACTCTTCTTCTGATTTGGCCTGATCCCGTAAAATAGAGTAAAGGTAATTTACACTCTCAATCTTCAAATCTGCAATTCTGCAAACAAAATAGATATTAAGGATGACGTGCTCTAATTACTAAGATAAGAAAAGATAAGAATAATAAGTAATTGTAGTCTAACTGATTTTTTATTTAGATTGTTATTGGTACGTGCTCGAAAAGATAGTGGTTTGTGGACATTTCCCACCAATACCGTGTGAGGTTGAGATAAGGACTACTCTCTCATGCTATATTAAAAAAGGAAATAGACAAAAATACTAATACAACCAAAGTACAAAGTAAGGTACAAAGTAAGATAGGGTGAGGTAACCTAAAAAGGATAGCTGAAAAAAGAGTCCAGAAAAATGGAATAATGGACTTAAGACTGCTACGAGTATTGTACAATTATCAAAAAAATAGAGTATATAGTAACTCAAAAAATTAGATTAGAGAGGCTTAGTAAGTATATTGAAGCCAGTATTGCTTAGTTTAGAATTTATATAATAAATAACCCTTAACTGCGAAGTAAAAAATTATTACTCGTAGCGGCTTTTCTTTTGTTTGCCTGTTTTTGAAATGAATAGTAGTATTAATGGATAGAATTTCTTTTCTCATGTGGTTTAGTATTCTTCTTACTTATGAGGCAGCCTTGGATTCTTTACTAAAGCTATAAAAATGAAAAAAATAAGGTAAGACAAACAACGTCAATATTCTATCTATACAATTGAATACGTGGTAGGACCGAATAGTGCTGGGTAGATACTGCTTGCTGAAACAAAAAAAAAAAGAAAGCTTTGGGCTAAGATCGGTAGATTAGTAATAAAGTCATAGATTTTACACATAAAATATTAAAAAGAAACCCCCAATATCGGTGCCTTGTAACCACAAATCTTTGAAAAGAAATGTGATAGACACTAGAAGAAATGAGAAATAAACAAATCAAAATTGGATTCATACTATATATTATATAGGTATAAGGGTATTGTCCTTACCTGGCAAAAACTTGCTGTTACTATGACTAAGTATTATATACAACCCTTGTCAGGCGTAAACCAACAAAACGATAACGAAAAGTGAAATGCTCTCGTATAGCTAGAACAAGAAAGAAGTGAACTAATCCATCAACCGAGTTTTGGAGATGGATAGTAGAAATGTAAAACAAGAAAGATACCGGGTACCTGGAGGAAGAGGGCAGTACATAATATTAAAAGATAAAAGCATGTGTCGTTACCGTGGTGCTCTAGACCTATCTACACAAAGAAGACAGAATAGTAATTCGAAATTTACATTAGCCTTAACTTATATATGGCATAGAAAGAAAAAAGGATTTAGGAGACATTGACCCATATAAAATAGAATTGGGTGAAGAATAAAATTGATAGTAAGCAAGCCTCACTACTTATATTTATTATACGTTACTCCGCGAGAAGTTCATATGAGTGCTCTAATTACCTATATAAAGTAGGTTGACGAGAAAGAGAGATTCCATACTAAACTAAACATTGTACAGATTTATAAATATAAAAACTGGAACGTAGATAACTAAACAAGTAAACTTTGCGGGGAGAGAAATGTATAAATAATGTCAGTACCAAATACTAACTATAGAGAGTAGCAGCCAGTAGTAATTAATAATTGTACGCTTCTTCCCTTTCTCTCAGATTTAGAATCTTCTGTTTAGCAGTTTTGCCTAAAGAAGATGGAGATCCAATAAATATATAATACAGCATGTATGATGTCGAAGAGTAAGGGGAGGATATCTATCACTATCAGCCCTTGAATTTAACAACTTCCTTAGAAATAGAAAGAAATCTATTCAGAACTTAATTAATTAACAAGCTTGTAGTATGATATCTGAGACTGCTACATGCCTTTAATATTGTACTTTTTTTTGTTTCTTAGACTTAGAAATATAGCTTTTCTTCATATCAGGATAGACGACCCGTAGTTAGACTTGTAGATTCCTTAATACACAGCCTTTATGAAATATGATCCTTATTTATATACAATATACAAGAAGATTGATTACTTTGCCAACTTTTTGGAATATCTCGCACATTACATGGGTTTTTCTCAGAACCCAAACAAAAGAGAACCAAACCCTTACTCCGAATCGTGCATCTATAATAGAGCCGAGGTGCTGCACGGTTACAAAGTGTTACAAATATGTTACAAATAGTAGTGTAGTAGAATAAGGAGAATCTCATTCTTAATATCAATGCTTTCATTGTGTAATAAATATCAAAGAATCAAATTAAGAATTTCATGTAGTAAACCTTCTTCTCTTTTAGGACAATGCTGCGGCCATTCATTCAATCTTTCCTCATTTCTTACTATATACTTACTATATAAATATGAAGCACAAAACTAGGTGCAACGACTTATGTTTGCCTACTAACTATAATCTATAATATAATAATAATAACAACCATGTATCATATTCGAATATCTTTGACGTTTAAGCAAGGATAACTCTTCTCTATAAAATAATTTTTGACATACTCTTTATTTCTTTTATATTTTATTATATTTTATATTCTAACAACTCTGTGCCAAGCTGTAATTCCTAACTAATAGTGTACGTGTTTCTAAAATCTAGGTAATCTGAATGCCTGGATTTGCATACGGACATCTATTTTCTATTTTCTCCCTTTATCCGGGAATCCTGAGCACCCTTTGTTATTTTATTCAAGAAAGAAAAACTTGGGTAAGAATTCCTGTTCTTTTCTATAACGGGTATAGTACAGTGATTGGGATAAAGATAAAGTGGGTGTTTTCCTTCACGATTCTATTATTCTATTTAGTAGACCTTTTCCATTATTGGATTGGCTGCTATAATATAACTCTTTAACTCTTTATGTCTCTTTTTTTTTGTTGCTTCTTCTTGAACTTACCTTACATAGCTTTGATTTGTCTGGTCTACTTTGATATGCCTATTCATTCTTAAAACACCTAAAGTTTGGAATCTTGTTGTAATTGTATTGAACTACTTGTCTTTGTGAATATTGAATCTAGGGAAGTGTATTCATCTAACTATGACTCGTGATTGATTCCTTAAACTTTTTTGTATGTTATAAGAGAGCTCCTCTTTGGTAAGCAAGACATGGCAAAAACTCCTTATTTACTAGAGAAAATCTAGAGGAGGGGGAGTGGCGATTATTTATTATACCCAACCAATTCCACCTATTCCATATTATTAAAATGAAAGTAACGCTTATTTGTAATAATTTCTCAAACAAAAAGGATAAGAATCGTCGTTGGTACATTAAACCCAGTTTTTTAGAAAAATGATAAATCTAGCACGTGTTACACAGAGAAGTATCTGGCCTAAGTAGAGCCATCCAATTAATTCCTTTGATTCAAGATTATTCACAGTATTCTCTGGTTCTTCCCCTTTCCTTTTAGGAATTTATTCTAAGTATTTACGAAGATTTTTCTTTTTTTGTATAGGAACATATTGTATAGACATAAGACTAATATCTAATTTCTTGGGATGGGATATGTATGATTATGAGATAGTAGGCATTTAATCCTTTCCAGCTAGCTAGGACTCTGTAAGAAGACCTCGTTTAAGTAATTGAGTTAGAAAAGTGTCCGCCATGAAGGGATATCTAATTTGATATTAATTATTATGTATGCCAATAAAAGTAAGCAGGCAGGTAAGGGCTCCGTAGAGAAGAAATAGAAGGGGTTTCTGGCGTAAAGAATCCTTATAAGTAAGAAAAGAGGAAAAATCAACTACAGTGTGAAGAGTGAAACATCAACCTAAATCTACGTATTCTATATTTTTTTTTATTACTTTACTACCTGAGGTGAGGTACTAATGACTCATACCTTATCTCCTTATCTCGGAGGTAGCCTCTACGAAGTAAAATATCTTGGACTTACTACTTATGACTAAATGTTTTTTGGTTTATTAAAATAATCTATTCCATTTGGATTTTTATCTACCAGAACTCTTACTCCTACGAAGATTTCACAAGTGTAGTGTAAGCTATTCTTTTTAATATTATATTATTTATTGGCTTAAACGCAGTTTTATATAGAGCAATATCAATATAGAATAGAGCTTGGGAAACGATTTATTGCTCACGTAGGAAGTTAGCTATTGGTTCTTTTCCTGGGATCTGATTTATTTGTGTTATATGATTTTCTATGTTAGTCCTTACTTTATTTATTACTATGTGTTGTATGTGTTCTTCTCTTCTTCTATAAAACTGACTTAGTACGGAGCGGAGCATCCCTTGTTTGTTGTTGCCAAAACATTTGAATCTTTGTAGGTGATCATCCCAAACTAACTATTTAAATTCCTAAAATAA
This sequence comes from Plantago rugelii, assembly GCA_036897785.1. Classification (NCBI taxonomy): domain Eukaryota; kingdom Viridiplantae; phylum Streptophyta; class Magnoliopsida; order Lamiales; family Plantaginaceae; genus Plantago; species Plantago rugelii. The sequence goes on along the minus strand of JAYMSS010000074.1, from coordinate 2,724 downwards.
AAAAAGGTAAGGCCTCTTTTCTTTCTTTTTTAATAGTTTAATAGAGAGTTTAAATAAAGTAAATTGTACAGCAATACTTTGTACTCGAGATAGATATTTCAAGGTTAAATAACAGCTAGATAATTTTTATTACTGCGTTTATCTTTGTTTTATTTGTGGTAATATTTTATCGTTCTAAAGATAGGACTTCTTCTTTGTTGTACTAAGCGCATATCCTCTTTGCCCCGTTATTTTATATATATATTTTTTTTGGATACGACCATAAAGTTTTATCCTTAATTTACCTCTTTTTACTTTGAGAAATATTTGATGTATGCCATCATCTTTGACATAGATCTTCTTTCTTCTGGTTATGATATATTATGGTACTTTTTTTGCTGCCAAGAAGTTAATTTACTCTCGGGTGATCGGGTGATAAGGGATATTTACCTCTATTATATTTAATTAAGTAAGGTGATTGCTCTGTTCCTCTTTATTTCTTCCTATAGATAGATTGAGGTTACTCTATTTTTTTTCCAATTTGTTTTAAATCTTATATCAAATATCAAAAGAATCCATTATTTCCAAAAAAACATATGTAACACGTATAGAATTTCTAGTTATCAAATAGTTAGTTAGCTTTTAGACTTTTAAATTATATTTATATAGGTATTTCTATAATAATGGGTAGGAAGGAGTATAAGATCTCGTTTAATACTTTTATATATTTTATAGAATTACATTGGTGCAACGACATGAATAGAATTTAAGTTTGCTTTCGACCGATTGATTGATTCTTGTTATATCATATCCTTCCTTATAGTTTTAGTTTTGTATCTTTTCGTTTTAACTTCCAATATTTTTCATTCATACATTCACAAGTAGCGGGTAAAGAATACGTAGGAGTTGATTTCTAAGCCTTCCCCTCATACATAATCTGTAACACTTTATATATAATAGAATATTAAGTAGAATACAGGAGATATCTTTTATACTTTGTTTCCGGATTAGAAGGAATTGGTGACTGTCTATAAGTCTATAAGATGAATGATGGAACTAGGTATTTGATTTCTCGTCTTGCTTGGGATGGAGATGATGCCTGAACTGAGTTTCGATTACTTCTATTGATTATCTGTATTATATGTCTATTTATCATAAAACAGGACATATTACTTATTACTCTTAGTCCATTCTTTTTCTTTACTTACTTCATATCCCTTTTCTTTTGTTTTTGGATTATAGTGTGAGCCCTAAACTTACAACTTGAAAGGGTGCCAGTATGTATAGATATAATATTTGGCATATATTTCACGTATCTTGCCGAGAGTATGTCTTCTTAATTTAATATGGAACCACTAGATAGTCTTTTCGAATAATAGGTAATTAGTAAGTAATCAACGATAACTAAGTAAGAAAAAGAAAATCTTTAATCGCAAGGTTTTGCTGGTAGTGATCATCAAGGAAAATTCCATGCTTAAGTATTTTTGATTGAGGAGAAGAAAGCTTTACGAAGTTACAAATTTATTTAAGGAACAACAGCGGAATAGGAAGGAGCAGAGTAATAAAATAATTTGGACTTCTAGCACGCCTAAGGCACGAACATAGAGAATACCATAACACAATTCTATAACAAGATAAGTCATCTACAAGACCACATTTAATTAGAATTTTTAACCAGTATATATTTGTGAGAAATAGTCAGAAATACTTAACGCTGAAGAAGTAGTAAATCATACCGAGTCTCTCATTTTTTTTGGAAACGCGAGAAATAAAGAATTGATTTTTATAGTAATTCCAAAGTACCGCATGTATTTTATTTATAACTATGTTTATACGTATACAAAATAGAAACCCGAAACATATCCCCTCTGACTGACTTCCTTTTTCCTCGAAGGTGACTAAAAGAAAAAGACAAAGGAAACTTTTAGAAGATGAATTAAGGAAAATCGAATTGAGTAACTCTGACAGCACTATAATAAATAATATTTATTCCTTGTTGGGAAGTAAGTGGGAAGTAAGATATAACTTCTACTTTCTACTTATAGCCAATATAACTGCGGTTTACTATACAACCGGATGGAATAACTCTCACATTTCACTTCGGATTAAGCGAATTTTATTTTTGTTGTACTATATACTATATATATATATATATATAGTATTTGTATATTCTAAATTGTTTAATTATTTATTTTAATTAATTATATCGTATTTATACTTATACTGAAGGATTTCGCGTAGAGGAAAAAAGATTCAAACATAAGGAAAATATGTAGACAATCATTATTCTAGACATTTCCCGAAAAGGAGGATTTTAATAACAATTTCACGAATAAGTCTTCTTTAAATTATTAGGATATAATAACGTAAGTTTTCCTTCATATTTCATATCTATTTCAAGCATTTTAGTCCTTTCTGCGCAAACTAAAGTATATGTCCAACCCAACAAGTATGTGTCTACCTTGTTAATTGTTAACTGTGTACTTAAATTTTGTATTTTATGTATTTCTTAGAATTTTCGTCTTCCGTTGGTGCAACGCCTCGATGCCTTTCCTTGTACACAATTTTTAAGCTTTATTTATTAAAATAATATAGATAGATATAGATAAAAAAACTTTGGTTCACAGATCATAAAAAATAGAAATTATGTGACGTATATAGAGAGAAATAATGAGAAAGAATTAGACTTCGAATTCCAGAATAATATTTCCAGCAAACAACAGAAACCAACAAAACGATAACGAA
>JAYMSS010000073.1:0-14966 GCA_036897785.1 Plantago rugelii | reverse complement strand
GATTCCACGATTGAATCAATTCAGTTCCAAATAAGAGGAATGTTATGGTAAAACTTCGTTTGAAACGATGTGGTAGAAAGCAACGTGCGACTTGAAGGACATGATCCTTTGTGGATTTTGACATCGACCATTTTCCATTTAGTGAGTAAAAAAACTAGTTATATATATAGAAGTAAAAAAACTAGTTATATAGAGAAACTTTGTGGATTTTGACATCGACCATTTTCCATTTAGTGAGTAAAAAAACTAGATTGTTCATATATCTAGAAAATCATCTATATATAGTAAAAAAAAAAAATAAGCGCGTATTCGCACAAAAAATCCCAAAAAATCAAGCAGGAGGTTAAATCATGCAACATTTGTATTTTCTATTCGGGAGTTGGATTCCCTTTTGTATCAAGCTAGTCAATTCGGTCGTTGTCGTGGGACTTTATTACGGGTTTCTTACCACATTCTCCGTAGGCCCATCTTATCTATTCCTTCTCCGAGCTCAGGTTATGGAAAAAGGAATGGAGAAGAGAGTAGCAGCAACAACTGGTTTTATTTCGGGACAATTCATAATGTTCTTATCCATCTATTACCCGCCAATGCATCTAGCATTGGGTCAACCTCATACAATAACGGTCCTGGCTCTATCATATCTTTTGGTTCATTTGTTCAATGACAAAGACTTTTTGGATAATGAGTCTTCCAGCCGAAATTCACTGAGTAATTTCAGTACTCAAAGTGTATTCGTGAATAATCTCATTTTTCAATTATTCCATCATTATTTGTTTCCAAGTTCAATGTTAGCCAGATTAGTAAATGTTTATCCCTTCCGATGCAACAATAAGATCTTATTTCTAACAAGTAGTTTTGTTGGTTGGTTAATTGGTTGGGTAATTTGTCATATTTTATTCAGGAAATGGCTTGGATCGGGATTAGTCTGGATCCAGCAAAATAATTTGATTAAATCGAATAAGTTCATTCGATCTAATAAGTACCTTGTGGCAAAATTGCGAATTCGGATCTTTAGTATTCTCTTATTTATGACCTGCGCCTACTCTTTAAGCAGAATACCGTTCCCCATCAAACCCTCAACAAAAACGGAAGAAATAGATGTAGAAATAGAAACATCCGATGAAGAAGATCCTTCTTCTTTTTCCGAAGAAAGGGCGGATCCGAACAAAATCGATGAAACGGAAGAAATTCGAGTGAATAGCAATAAAAATCATGAAAATTCTACCATTTTTCCGAAAAAAATGGCAAATAACGACCCTTTTTTCTTTGAAAAAAATCTTGCCACTCTTCTTTTCGATTTCAATCAGTGGAATCGACCCCTTCGCTACATAAAAAACGATAAATTTGAACAAGCTATCCGAAATGAAATGTCACATTATTTTTTTGACCGATGTAAAAGTGATGGAAAATATCGAATGACTTTTACGTGTCCTGCTAGTGTATCGATTTTTTTGGAAAGGCTAAAAAGAAGGCTGTTATCCCCGGAACTGTGGCCTTATTTCTTCGATGATAATCCACCGGACCCATACGATTTTTGGATTTTTACCAACGAAAAAAAAGAAAGAAAAGAAAAAAAAGCATTTCTAAATCGAATCAAATCTCTCGATAAAAAATCTAGTTTTTTGAATAGACTCGAAACAAGAACTCGATTATGTAATGATGATTCTAGAAACAAATACTTACCAAAAAGGTATGATCCTTTATTGAGCGGATCGCGTCGAAAAACAATCGAAAAAAATGCAATCCTGAAAAAAACTTCGAAAAAAAAATTTTTTCAAAATTTTCGGATAAATAAATTGCATCAAATCCTCGTTCCGTACACCGATAAACTAGGAGAATTTATAGAGATACAGAATAAAGAGCGAAAGATTTATGCGGAGGATATCAAAAATGAGGAATTACCGATCATTGACAAGATCGTTGACACGGTCATTGAAAAGTTTCTTCCTCCCGTCGTTGATACTTTTCGCCTTGTGCTCAACACTCACAAATGGATTTGTTTGGCTCGGTTACAGGCTATTGTCGCGGGAAATATCCACTACGCGATAGCTGTGCAATGTACGTTTTGGAGGCATACAGCTCCTGGTACCTCTTATTTGTCTAATTTGATAGGCTTCAGGAATTTAAAGAATGTGTGTCTAAAATGTTATGAAGACATTCTATCGAAATCCCATTTTAATTGGGATCTTTTGATGAGGACTGGTTACGCACATGTGAGGTATGAACATATGGGTTATCTGGGAGACTTTATTCGGAAAATAGAGTACGCTCTAGAAGAAAAACTAGACGAGTATTACGCTTACCTAAACTTTGGCTGTGGCTCTCTAGTTACTTCTTGGTATACCCTTGATTGGCTAGATCAAAATTATTATCAGAATAAGAAAAAGTTCGAAAAAGAAAAGTCCGAAAAAGAAAAGTTCGAAAAAGAAAAGTTCGAAAGACCAAAGGCAGAAAGAGCAAAATTAGAAAAGTTAAAAAGAAAACATGAAATGCTTTTTTTAAAAAAAGTATTATTTTTCCTACATGATGATGCTAATGATGCTAATAGTCAAAACAGAAACATAAGTCAAAATAAAATAAACGAAATCAGTAAAAAAATTCCTCGATGGGAATACAAATTAATCACTGAGTTAGAACAACAATCAGGAGAATTTCAAGATATTCCCGAAGATTTTGAAATTCGTTCAAGAGAAGCCAAAGAGGTAGTGATTTTTACTGATATCAAAGATGATAAAGATGATCCTGATGAAATGGAAGAGATGTCTACGACACGCTATTTAGAACAACCGGACTTTGATCGAGATCTAATCAAGGGGTCTGTGCGGGCGCAAAGGCGCAAAGTAGTTATTTGGAAAGTGTTTCAAGGAAATGCGCATTCCCCCCTTTTTGTGTACAGAATCAAAAAATCCATTTTCTTTTCTTTAACATCTAATATGTTTGAATTGATTAAATCCATTTTTAGAAATAGGGTGTGGAAAGGGGAAGCATTCCAAATTGTAGAGTCTACAAACGAACAAACAAAAAGAGAAGAAAATAGAATAGAAATAGAAGACGAAGACGAAGAAAAAAAAGAGATGGAGATACTAGAGGAAGAGGCGCGAATGAAGATAGCGGAAGCTTGGGATAATGCCCATACTTATGGGCAAGGAATAAGAGCTTGTTTGTTGCTAATTCAATCTATTTTTAGAAAATATATTCTCTTACCTTCGTTTATAATTGCAAAAAATCTTGGGCGTATATCCCTATCCCAACGTCCTGAATGGTCTGAGGATTTTCGGGAATGGAATAGAGAGATGCATCTTAAATGTACTTATAATGGAACGCCATTATCAGAAACAGAATTGCCTGAAAATTGGTTCATAGAAGGTCTTCAGATCAAAATATTATTCCCTTTCCGTCTGAAACCTTCGCACAAACGCAAATTAAGATCTTATCAAGAAAAAGAGGATTTCCGTTTTTTAACGGTTTTTGGACTCGAAGCTAAACATCCTTTTGGTTTTCCCGAAAAACGACCTTCCTTTTGGAAACCTGTTTTGAAAGAACTGGGAAAAAAAGTTCGAAAAATGAAAAAGAACTATTTCAAAGGAAAAAAAAAAAGACTTGCAAAAGTTTCCAAAGAAAACCCAATTCAATTAAGAAAAGTAGAAATCTATGAATCGAATGAAATTCAAGAAGAAAAAGATTCCATAATTAGCAATCAAATAATTAACCAATCTTTTGGTCAAACAGTATCGCCGGGTTTGACAAATTCTTCATTGACAGAAAAAAAAATAAAAGATCTGACTGAGCGAATAGGGAAAATTAGAAATCAAATAGAAAGAATAGAAAGAATTAGAAAGAAGAAAAGGAAAAATGATACTAGTCCTAACAAAACATTTAATGCTAAATTCTTAGAAAAATGGAAAATATTCAAAAGAAGAACTGTTCGATTCATTTCTAAATTTCCCCTTTATTTGAAAATTTTCATTGAACTACTATCTCGGCACAGATTTTTTTCTAGGAGTGAATGGAAACTATCAGGGGTATGGAAATCTACTATCTATTATATAGAAGAGTTTGTTTTATTTAGTAAATTTTATTTACTAAGGATATGGAAATTGATTTTATATATTATGTTTGAAGGTTGGTTTAAGATCTATTATATTTTACTTTGTATTGTACGTGATATACGGTTTCTTTTAAATTTTGTTGTAGATCATTCAAATTTGGATATTTCTACTCAAATTAGGTTAAGAACCCTAATTGACAAAATGATGAATAACTGCATAGAGCTAATTTTTCTATCCCTGGACCTAACATTTAAGAATACTAGTAGTAATAAAAAAAAGAAAAATCTCATTCCCTTTAAAAAATCCCTTGATAAGATTAGGGATATGAAAAGCAATTTACATATTTTTTTTGACTTATCTTGCGTATCACAAGCCTATGTATTTTACAAATTATCCCAAATGCAAGTTAGTAATTTGCATAAATTAAGACCTGTTCTTCAATATCAAGGAATCTCTTTGTTTCTTAAGCCCGAAATAAAGGATTCTTTGGAAAAACAAGGAATGGTTCATTCAAAATTAAAATTAAATGATAAGAAACTTAGGAATTATGAACAAAATCAATGGAAAAAGTGGTTAAGAGGGTATTCTCCATACAATTTATCGTCGATCATATGGTCGAGATTAATGCCTGAAAAATGGCGAAATACTTCCCATTGTATAGCTACAAAGGAAAAATTAAGCAAATGCAATTCATATGAAACAGACCAAGTAAGTGATTCAAAAAAAAAAAGGGAAGTATACAAATTAGCGAATCAAAAAGAAAATTTTCACAAATCTTATCGATATGATCTTTTAGCAAATAAATTTCTTAACTCCGAAAAATTTCAAGGAAATAAGAACGGAGAGCTTTCTTGTAACACGCACAAGGACCCACTTTATGATATTCTGAAAACCACCCCTATCTATAATTATGTGGATATGCTAGCTGTGGAAAAAATGGTAAATAGAAAATATTTGCGTTGGAAAAGTTTGTATCGTAAAGAAAAAGTGGATATTGAGTCCTGTATCACGATCGATGCCAACAGGAATCCAAATATTCAAAGGGAAACTAATAAGTATTTTCAAATATCTATTAAAAATGGATATTCTGAAATTTGTTATTTTAGGCTTCCAGACAATCTCCCAAAATTCCACAACGTTTTTGTTGATTGGATGGGAATGAATGAAAGAATGCTAAATTATTCTATCTCGAATCTAGAGGGTTGGTTCTTCCCAGAATTGGTCTTATTTCATCAGGCATATAAGACCAAACCTTGGTTTAGACCAAATCAATTACTTCTTTTAAATCGAAATGGAAATGAAAATAGTAGTGAAAAGAAAAAAAGAAAATTCAAAAAAAAGCAAGGAAATCAAGAAGAACCCAAAAAAGGAGAAGATTTTGGATCTGTTCTGTCACAAGAAAAATCTAGTGAAGAAAATTCTGTAAAATTGGACAGGAAAAAGAAGAAAAAGAAAAAAAGTCAACTAGATTCCTTCCTGGAACGTTATTTACTTTTTCAATGTAAATGGTGGGACAGTACTTTGGACGAAAAATTGATGAATAATATTGAGGTCTACTGTCTCTTGCTTAGACTAATGGACCCAAGAAAAATTCTCTTATCTTCAATTCAAACAAGAGAAATCGATTTGGATAGACTGACGATTCAAACTAGTCTAACTCATGCGGAATTACTGAAGAAGGGAATATTGATTATAGAACCCATTCGTCTGTTTGGAAAAATTGATGGACAACTCTTGATGTATCAAACCATAAGTACTTCGTTGGTTGATAAGAGTAAGTACCAAACAAATCCAAAATACCAAGAAGAAAGGTATGTTTCTAAGAATCATTTTGATTTCCTTATTCCTGAAAATATTTTATCGTTTCGACATCGTAGAAAATTGAGAATTCTAATTTCATTGAATTCAAAGTATCGAAACGATGAAAATAGAAATCTCCTATTTTGGAACGAAAAGAACAGAAAAAACAGCAACCAAGCTTCGCCCGAGAATAAAGGTCTTAATATAGAAGAAAATGCATTAATGAAATTAAAGCTCTTTCTTTGGCCTAATTATCGATTAGAAGATTTGGCCTGTATGAATCGGTATTGGTTTAATACCAACAATGGCAGTCGTTTCAGTATGTTAAGGATACATCTATATCCACGATTGAAAATGGAAAATTCGTAGATAAGAACTCTATACCCGTCTATCATATAGAATAGAAAGTATATGATAGACGGGTATATATGAAAATAGGAAAAAATATAGGGTATGGGGTATAGGGTATATGAAAGAAATATGCGGACCACACATTTGAGTCTTCCCTTTCATGGATATATCCAATATTAAATGAATAATGTAGGACTTCAATCTCGAAATGAATCAATAGAACTTTTTTTTTTTTAGGTCTAAACCCTTCAATGGAAAAATGGACTACTCCTTTTCTACCTCTATCTCAATCCGATTCCAGTTTGGATGGATTGATTTGAATTCAGAAAAGGAGTAGTTTTCAAATAACTTGGAATTAGATTTTTGTATATACCAATTCAAATTAATGGCATTATTATTACTGATCGGTAAAATCCATATCTTTCAAAAGGAAGGGGGAATTTTTCTATGGTAAAAAATTCATTCATTTCGGTTATTTCTCAAAAAGAAAACACAGAAAACAGGGGGTCTGTTGAATTTCAAGTATTCACTTTCACCACTAAGATAAGTAAACTTACTTCGCATTTGGAATTACACAAAAAAGACTCTTCATCTCAGAGAGGTTTGCGGAAAATTTTGGGAAAACGTCAACGACTACTGGCCTATTTGTCAAAAAAAAATAGAGAACGTTATAAAGAATTAATTGGCGAGTTAGATATTCGAGAGATAAAAACTCGTTAACTTGAAGCCTAATACCATTTGCACTTTTATTCGTTTTCATTTTGACGAACTCTTCTTTTTACGTTCAAACAATGCATGGAAGAATGACTCGGGAAAAAAAACTTATGATTGCACCAACTACAAGAAAAGACCTCATGATAGTAAATATGGGCCCTCACCACCCATCAATGCACGGCGTTCTTCGGCTGATCGTGACTCTCGATGGGGAAGATGTTATCGACTGTGAACCAATATTGGGTTATTTACATAGAGGTATGGAGAAAATTGCGGAAAATCGAACAATTATACAATACTTGCCTTATGTAACGCGTTGGGATTATTTAGCGACTATGTTCACAGAAGCAATAACCGTAAACGCACCCGAACAGCTAGGCAATATTCAAGTCCCTAAAAGGGCTAGCTATATAAGAACTATTATGTTGGAATTGAGTCGTATCGCTTCTCATTTGTTATGGCTCGGCCCTTTTATGGCAGATATCGGGGCACAGACCCCTTTCTTCTATATTTTTAGAGAACGAGAATTGATATATGACCTATTCGAAGCTGCTACCGGTATGCGTATGATGCATAATTATTTTCGTATCGGAGGAGTAGCTGCCGATTTACCTCATGGTTGGGTAGATAAATGTTTGGAATTTTGCGATTATTTTTTAATCGGCGTTGCTGAATATCAAAAACTTATTACACGGAATCCTATTTTTTTAGAACGAGTTGAAGGCATAGGCATTATTCAGGCAGAAGAAGCACTAAATTGGGGTTTATCAGGCCCAATGCTACGAGCTTCCGGAATAGAATGGGATCTTCGTAAAGTTGATCGTTATGAGTGTTACGACGAATTTGATTGGGAGGTTCACTGGCAAAAAGAGGGGGATTCATTAGCTCGTTATTTAGTACGAATGGGTGAAATGGCAGAATCCGTAAAAATTCTTCAACAGGCCTTAGAGGGAATTCCTGGAGGGCCATATGAAAATTTAGAAATACGACGCTTTGATAGAATAAAAAACCCGGAATGGAATGATTTTGACTATCGATTTATTAGTAAAAAACCTTCTCCAACGTTTGAATTGCCCAAGCAAGAACTTTATGTAAGAGTCGAAGCCCCAAAAGGGGAATTGGGAATTTTTCTGATAGGAGATCAGAGTGTTTTTCCTTGGAGATGGAAAATTCGACCACCGGGTTTTATCAACTTGCAAATTCTTCCTCAGTTAGTTAAAAGAATGAAATTGGCTGATATTATGACGATACTAGGTAGCATAGATATCATTATGGGAGAAGTCGATCGTTGAAATGATAATTGATACAACAGAACTACAAGCTATCCACTCTTTTTCCGGATTTGAATCCTTAACAGAAGTCTATGGGATACTATGGACACTTATCCCTATTTTGACTCTTGTATTAGGAATCACACTAGGTGTACTAGTAATTGTTTGGTTAGAAAGAGAAATATCTGCAGGAATACAACAACGTATTGGACCTGAATATGCCGGGCCTTTGGGAATTCTTCAAGCTCTAGCAGATGGGACAAAATTACTTTTCAAAGAGAATCTTCTTCCATCTAGAGGAGATACTCGTTTATTCAATATTGGGCCATCCATAGCAGTGATATCCATTTTACTAAGTTATTCAGTAATTCCTTTTAGTTATCGACTTATTCTAGCCGATCTTAGTATTGGTGTTTTTTTATGGATCGCCATTTCAAGCCTTGCTCCCGTTGGACTTCTTATGTCGGGATATGGATCAAATAATAAATATTCCTTTTTAGGTGGATTAAGGGCTGCTGCTCAATCAATTAGTTATGAAATACCATTAACTCTATGTGTATTATCAATATCTCTACGTGTGATTCGGTGAGACATAAACTTTCCATATTTCTTTCTAGCAAGAAAGTTGAATATCTATTTTTTATTCATCGTCGGGGTTGATAAACTAAACCGGATAGTTAGATGAGTGAAATCAAACGGCTTCCTAATTTGCTGTTAAAGCCATTCAATCTCATTTCCTATGTACAAGAATTAAGTCAAAGGAAAGAATATCAGTTCTTATGTTTCCTTTACCCCAAGTTAGATTGGTTGAGTAGTAATCATGGCTTGAAGCGGGTTCAAAAGATCAACCCCCGGGGTTTTTACTATCTATTACCATGGAGGTATTAGTATTAACCTACTGGAAGATTCAAAAAATGAGTGGATGGTTAGGAAGACTAAGATACACAAAGGATTAGTAATGGAGATTAGATAACCTTTCCAAGAGGATATTTCTACCAAAGTAATTCGAATCGGGGCTTTAAGTTGGTAGAAATTCGTAAGAAGTACTCCCCTAGATTTTGATCCAGAGTATCTTCCTATTCACCGATTAAGTAAATAACTATCAAGAACGAAGAAATCTTTTATTTGGGTAATGCCGCCCTCCCTTATTTCCCGAGAAAGTAGAATAGGAACGAACAGAAGTGGAAAGACTAGAATTGCAAAAAGAGATCTTTTTTATTCATAAATTTTTCGATTTTTTCGATAGAAATAGAATCTTTGCTAGGTAATACAATATCTAATTTCGTAATCAAAAAAAAAAAAAGAATAGGTTGCAATATCTCTGTGATATTCCTCAAAAAAGTTTTTTATTCAAGGATAAAGTTATTAATCAACAAAGAAAAATACAAACTTTTAAAAGATGAGATCAATTCAGAAGCACTTTATTTTTATTATAACTAGCAGACGGAATTTCATAGGTTAAATTCTAGGCCTTAGGATAAGAGTTTGACTCTCTATTGATCATGGATCCCACAAAGGGATCAAGATCAAAAATGTTGAAAGGCCCTTAGAGTTTTTTGTGACCTATGAGGAGCCGTATGAGGTGAAAATTTCATGTACGGTTCTGTAATAGCGACGGGAACAGTGATGTTATCGCCGACTATGATTATCTAACAGTTCAAGTACAGTTGATATAGTTGAAGCGCAGTCAAAATACGGTTTTTGGGGATGGAATTTGTGGCGTCAACCTATAGGGTTTATCGTTTTTCTAATTTCTTCTTTAGCCGAGTGTGAGAGATTACCTTTTGATTTACCAGAAGCAGAAGAGGAATTAGTAGCGGGTTATCAAACCGAATATTCAGGTATAAAATTTGGTTTATTTTATGTTGCTTCCTATCTAAATCTACTAGTTTCTTCATTATTTGTAACAGTTCTTTACTTGGGAGGTTGGAATCTTTCTATTCCCTACATATTCGTTCCTGAACTAACTAAAAGAAGTCAAGTTATTGGAACAATAATAGGTATCTTTATTACATTAGCGAAAACTTATCTGTTCTTGTTCATTTCTATTGCAACAAGATGGACTTTACCGAGATTGAGGATGGACCAACTATTAAATCTTGGGTGGAAATTTCTTTTACCTATTTCTCTAGGTAATCTATTATTAACGACTTCATCCCAACTTTTTTCACTGTAAAGAACTCGAATTTTTCTATCTTCAAAACCTGTCTCAAACAAGAGAAAGAAACAAGTATGAAATTATTTATAGATATTCCGATATGTTCCCTATGCTAACCGAGCTCTTGAATTCTGGTCAACAAACAATACGAGCTGCCAGGTACATTGGTCAAGGTTTCATGATTACCTTGTCCCATGCAAATCGTTTACCTGTAACTATTCAATACCCCTACGAAAAATTCATTGCATCGGAGCGTTTCCGGGGCCGAATACACTTTGAATTTGATAAATGCATTGCTTGTGAAGTATGTGTTCGTGTGTGTCCTATAGATCTACCCGTAGTTGATTGGAAATTGGAAACTGATATTCGAAAGAAACGATTACTTAATTACAGTATTGATTTTGGAATTTGTATATTTTGTGGTAATTGCGTTGAGTATTGTCCAACAAATTGTTTATCAATGACTGAAGAATATGAACTTTCTACTTATGATCGTCACGAATTGAATTATAATCAAATTTCTTTAGGTCGATTACCGGTGTCCATAACGGGCGATTACACAATTCGAACAATTTCGTCGAATTCACCTCAAATAAAAAATGTATAAAACCCTTGCATTTCCAAATTCCCAATCCCTTTGGAATCTAAGGGAATCGGGTTTTTGCTTGTTCAAGATAAACGAGCGATTGGTTGTCGAGAATCGTGGTTCATTTGGATAGAAAATTTATTTCTATTCGAATAATGATTAAATAATAAGAGTAGACCAATAACTGTATCTACCTCAATCCACACCAACCACCCTATTCACATTTTCTTCAATTAAGAAGTATCCTAAAAAGAAAAATAGGATAACTCCCCTTTTCCCGGTCGGGTCAACAAAGTCATGAAATATTTGGATTTACTTTTTCTATAAAATAAAATGGATTTACCTGGACCAATACACGATTTTCTTTTAGTTTTTCTGGGGTCGGGTCTTATATTAGGAAGTCTGGGAGTAGTCTTATTTCCAAATCCAATTTATTCGGCCTTTTCATTGGGATTGGTTCTTTTTTGTATATCTTTATTCTATATTCTATCGAATTCTTATTTTGTAGCTGCTGCGCAGCTCCTTATTTATGTAGGAGCTATAAATGTTTTAATTATTTTTGCTGTCATGTTCATGAATGGTTCAGAAGATTACGATTTCGAAGATTTTCAGCTTTGGACCGTTGGGGATGGAATTACTTCAGTGGTTTGTACAAGTCTTTTTATTTCACTACTTACTATTATTCTAGATACGTCCTGGTATGGGATCATTTGGACTACAAAAGCAAACCATATTTTAGAGCAAGATTTGATAAGTAATAGTCAACAAATTGGAATTCATTTATCAACAGATTTTTTTCTTCCATTTGAACTCATTTCAATAATTCTTTTAGTCGCTTTAATCGGTGCGATTGCTATAGCTCGTCAATAATAATAAATCTTTTAAAGGAAGAATTATCAACTAAATCAAGGGAAAAAGAATGTGTCTAATCCCTTAATTTGAGTGCCCACCTAAAACGAAAATCAACTCAATTTCTTTTTAGAATTGATCTATTCCCAACCAATTCCCTTGTTTTCTTCCATACGTATTAGAATCGACTGGATTTAATTATTGTTCAGATTGAAATGAATCAAGATTGATAAGGGGTTGAGTAATGATGCTCGAACATGTACTTGTTTTGAGTGCCTTTTTATTTTCTATTGGTATTTATGGATTGATCACAAGTCGAAATATGGTTAGAGCCCTTATGTGTCTTGAACTTATATTAAATTCGGTTAATATCCATTTTGTAACGTTTTCGGATATGTTTGATGATCGTCAATTAAGAGGAGACATTTTCTCCATTTTTATTATAGCTATTGCAGCCGCTGAAGCAGCTATTGGATTAGCTATTGTTTCATCCATTTATCGTAATAGAAAATCCATTCGTATTAACCAATCCAATTTGTTGAATAAATAATATGAATCATAGAAAAGAAAATTCGAATATTCATAAATTACTTCCGACTGGACGGTTTGATATGGGTAAGGTATGATCATGTTTGCCGAAACATAAGAAATCAAAGGATTTTTGCGCTCGTTCATAAACAATTCATCATAAACAATTCAAGTCCATTGATTCTGATCACTCATTGATTCGTCTGGTATCTAATTACAAGATTGATTTAGAAGTTAGTTTACTAGACCGAAAATTCATGATGTTAAAAATTGTATAGATACAATGTCACACTCAGTAAAGATTTATGATACATGTATAGGATGTACTCAATGTGTCCGAGCTTGCCCCACCGATGTATTAGAAATGATACCCTGGGACGGATGTAAAGCTAAACAAATAGCTTCTGCTCCAAGGACTGAGGACTGTGTTGGTTGTAAGAGATGTGAATCCGCCTGTCCAACGGATTTCTTGAGTGTTCGGGTTTATTTATGGCATGAAACAACCCGTAGTATGGGTCTAGCTTATTGATACGTTCCATAAAACTCTACTTAAAATCCATTTTTTTTTTTTACCGACAAAATTCGTGCGCAAACTATTTGGATTTGATTTTGCGCACGGATTTTTATGGCCCAAGTGTATCTTGTCTTTACCACGAATCATTTTCCCTTCTTAACAATAATTGTTGTTTTACCAATATTTTCGGGTTCCTTAATTTTCCTTCTTCCACATAAGGGAAATAAAGTAATTCGTTGGTATACTATATGTATTTGTATTCTAGAACTCCTTCTAATAACTTATGCATTCTGTTATCATTTCCAATCGGATGATTCATTAATCCAACTAGAGGAGGATTATAACTGGATCCATTTTTTTGATTTCCATTGGAGACTAGGGATAGATGGGCTCTCAATAGGACCCATTCTATTGACGGGATTCATCACTACTTTAGCTACCTTAGCGGCTTGGCCGGTTACTCGAGATTCTCGATTATTTAATTTCCTGATGTTAGCAATGTATAGTGGGCAAATCGGATTGTTTTCTTCTCGGGACCTTTTACTTTTTTTCCTCATGTGGGAGTTAGAATTAATCCCCGTTTATCTACTTGTATCCATGTGGGGAGGAAAAAAACGTCTCTACTCAGCTACAAAATTTATTTTGTACACGGCAGGGGGTTCTGTTTTTCTTTTACTGGGAGTTCTTGGTGTCGGTTTATATGGTTCTAATGAACCAACATTAAATTTGGACATATTATCCAACCAAACCTATCCCTTAGCTTTGGAAATACTATTCTATAGTGGATTTTTTATTGCTTTTGCTGTCAAATTACCAATCATACCACTACATACATGGTTACCAGATACCCATGGAGAAGCACACTATAGTACTTGTATGCTTCTAGCCGGAATCTTATTAAAAATGGGAGCGTATGGATTAGTTCGAATCAATATGGAATTATTTCCCCACGCTCATTCTATATTTTCTCCTTGGTTACTGATAGTAGGCGCAGTGCAAATAATCTATGCAGCTTCAACATCTTTGGGTCAACAGAATTTAAAAAAAAGAATAGCCTATTCCTCTGTATCTCATATGGGTTTCATAATTATAGGAATTGGTTCTATCACCGATATGGGACTCAACGGAGCGCTTTTACAAATAATCTCCCATGGATTTATTGGTGCTGCACTTTTTTTCTTGGCTGGAACAACTTATGATAGAATACGTCTTGTTTATCTTGACGAAATGGGTGGAATAGCTATCTCAATGCCAAAAATATTCACGATGTTCAGTAGCTTTTCAATGGCCTCTCTTGCATTACCAGGTATGAGTGGTTTTGTTGCCGAATTAATAGTATTTTTTGGATTAATTACTAGTGAAAAATATCTCTTACTAACAAAACTACTCATTACTTTTCTAATGGCAATTGGAATGATATTAACTCCTATTTATTTATTATCTATGTTACGTCAGATGTTCTATGGATACAAGATATTTAATGTTTCAAATTCCTATTTGTTTGATTCTGGACCACGAGAGTTATTTCTTTCGATCGCTATTTTTTTACCAATACTAGGTATTGGTATGTACCCCGATTTCGTTCTTTCACTCTCAGTCGAAAAGGTTGAAGCTATTCTATCTAATTTTTTTTATAGAAAGTTTGAATGAATTTTACAACCATTTCTCTTACAATGACAAGAAGAAGAAAAGGCCTTTTCTTCTTCTTGTCATACGTTAAGTTGAAATTCATTTTGAACTGGCGAGAACCCCAGCGAATCACTAACTATTTGATTCACCTCGTTCTTGCCAGTTCACACCAAATTCTTTGATCGTATATGCACCTTAGACTTTCCTATTCTAAGAACCCCCACATTCCATTCCACTATAATGAAAATGAACCATAACTATGTAGTCCTATTCCTAATAAATTAACCCCAAAATAGCATATCCAAATTATAATAAATCCAATAGACGCCACAATTGCTGAATTTCTACCTTTCCATTTTTGATTTGTTCGAGTATGCAAATAAATTGCGAACACCAGCCAAGTAATAAAAGCCCAAGTTTCTTTTGGGTCCCAACTCCAATAGGATCCCCACGCTTCGTTAGCCCACACGGCTCCAGAAAGAATTCCTATCGTTAAAAAGATAAATCCTAGACTAAT
>JAYMSS010000072.1:0-15042 GCA_036897785.1 Plantago rugelii | reverse complement strand
ATCACCAAACCAGAGGCCATCGATCAAATTAGCATTATTCTGTTCCGAAATTTTCGAATTGGATCTGCATTTTTTCAGATTAATTCAATTTTTTTAATCAATGTATATATACTATATATAGTACTTTAGTCCCCACCCCAATCACAATATACTCCATTAGTCACCCCTCACACTATAACAACCTCTATCGTCTCCAATCGTTCCTTCTTTACAACCGCAATAGATCGAGAACGACTTCTATCAATGAAGGTCCTTGTACGAAGTTGACGACCCAAGGCCAAAGAAACATATGGGTTCTCTTCCCCCTATCTTGAAATTTAGATCTAGTGGTGTAGAAAGGAGAATAATAATCCAATAGAGGAATTTTTCTTTCTTTCCCATCTCTTGTCTAATTTATTAGATTGGAAAATTTGATAATCTAGTGCAAACATCATCATCAGTCTATTGCCAATCTTGGAAATTTCTAAAAAAAATAAATTTATTTTCATACATTTCGAATTTTTTCGAACTGGATGGGAAAATTCGATCCGAAATCGGATTAATCTAAATCCGATCCGAATTTCTGACCGGATCGGGTTGATCCGAATGTGCACCCCTAGTGCAACTCGCTGGTGTAGGTTTAATAATAATTCTATCTTGTGAGCTCAGCTGGTCGGTAATGTCCTCATCTAATAGGCTGGGGGCATGTGTTCGAACCTTATTGCTACGGACAAATTTAATATATTTTGTATTTTTTTAATTTTTGAAAATATAAAAAAAATACTAACGACTATATTTTTTCAAACTCTTTAAATGGAGACTAGTGTTGGCATACATCCAATCACCTAATAATTCAACCTTCTTTCACTCTTTTAAATTCAAAACACTCTAAAAACCTCCCGATTTCCATTTTCCCAACCAATAATGTTCATTCCATTCCATTCCATTCCTCAACCAAAATACAGATTTTGAATATGAATCTGAAAGAGAAAGTTTTCTGAACACAGCTTCAACGAGTTAAAAATGGCTACGAATTTTATGAAAATAGCCTTTCCAACAACTCCTCAAATATTCAACCACGTTTATCCATCCGAGAAGGAGAAGTATACGCGTTGATACGTCCACCGAAAGCGTGAGAAGTGGCATAAGTTATGGTGGATGACTACTTTAATTTGCCGAGAATCCAACATACACTGAAAATAGTTGTGGCGGAGGTTCATAATGTGTAACCCATTGTTTGAGGATAGTTGAATGCGCGACGACATACGCTTCTTGATTCACTGCAGGCCCAAATGCTCTTAGTCGACCATCCATATCAAACTTGCAGAAGAGCACCGCAACAATAAAAATGTCATGTGAGTATAGCTAGCAATAGCATTATCAATTTTGAAGACTTTGATGTGCCATTCATTTGGTGACGATTGTAAAGTTGAATTTTATGTGCCCTTATGAGGTAAATTTTATTTTAGATACAGAAGAATAAGACATGCCAATTTTAATAAACTAGAATTGTATGGCCCGATTTAGTTACTAAATATCAACCACCCTTTTTATTTAAGTAATCCGATCAATTTTTTGGATGATATTTGTCGACAAACTCTATTTTTCCGGGAAAAAAATAGTATGCTACTCGTATATGACCAAACTCAAAAGGAGGACCATGTAACTACGGGACATGTGTGAATACCATGTTAATTAATTATAAGATGGAAAATGATATTTAAATTTACAAAATTTTGTAGTTACTAATAAAGTAAAAAGATATAGCAAAAAATAAAAATGTTACTCCATCCGTCGCGCTAAAAAATCTATATAATCTTTTTTGGGATGTCACACTAATTTATGTAATTTCATAAAATAGTAAAAAAGTATACCCCATTAACCCGGTGCGGATCCCCTACCCCATAAAATACCCCTTAAATACCCCACTCTCCCTATTAGTCAATTTGTCAACAATTAACCTAAGAAGCCAAGAGAAAGATTTAACCATGATCAATTATAATTTACTATTTATAGCTATCAACCTAAACATCGTGAAAATCCAATTTTCACTAAAATATTTATTTACTAAAAATAGAGTCCAAATTCGCAAATCTATGTACTCTCACATAAAAAAATTTCCGGCAAAATTTTATTGACCTAAACTTCTGGATTCTTTGAAGAGAATTGATCTTGTACAAGCTTGATAAAGAGATAATCATCTAGTTGTTTGTTCCGAGCAGAAGTGAGCTAGGAAGCTATTTCTTGAATTGTTCAAGTTCTCCAATTCCTTTATTGCACTGATTTTGAGTTTTGAACTTTTGCTCGTATATATGTGATGGGAAGAAATTTGAGGTGATTTTACCATTTTTACCAATTTCATGGATTTATCGTTAATAAAGTTTGGTAGTAGTATACTATAGCTTATGCATGTTCCTAATTAATACCTGGTGTGACATAGATAAATTTTTTTTTATAAGCTGAAGCATAAGCCTATATTAGTGAAAATCACTCCCTGCAAGCTCTAGTTATTAGGTCCTCTCCAATTTAAATAGAACTCATGATCTTGGATAGTTAACCAGCTAAGCAAGCATCAACGATGGAGTTTAGTTACTTTATAATGAGCAGTTAGATACATTATTTACTTTTTACTAGTAAATAAATATTTGAGTGAAAAATGGATTTTCACGTTATGTTTAGGTTGATAGCTATATATAGTAAATGATAATTGACCATGGTTAAATCTTTCTCTTAGCTTCTTAGGTTAAATGGGTTTCCTCTTCCCCATCGCATGCTGCACTATCTCCTGGTGCTTTACAAGTTATACCATTGTTGTACCATATATATTAAATGTTGTACTGTACAATACATTAAAACATCAAGAGGAAGTACAACATGATGTAGGGTAAAAAAAATCGGTTAATTGTTGGCAAATGGATCAATAGGAAGAGTGGGGTATTTAAGTGGTATTTTATGGGGTAGAGGATCCACACCGCCATTAACCCCATTATCTCATATTTTTTTCATTTATTATCATTTCTCTCACTTAGCTTCATACTTTCTCCATTTTTTTAATCATCTATCTCTCTGCCAACAATCAATAAACTACTAAATATGTCCCGAATTCATCTTATTGGATTCTATTTTGGGAGTCTCAGTTTTAACTTCTCATTTCTTAAATGGAAAATCTCTCCCATATTTTATTCAGTATCTTTCATACTTTATTTACTTTCTTTTTTACTTTATCACCATCTCTCCTACTTTATTTATTTATTTTCTTAAAACTTGAACCTGGACCCATAGGAAGTTGAAACCGAATGGAGGGAGTATTTGATTTCTTAAAAACATCGCCGAAAATAATGCGGCCTAATGAACCGGGACAGAGGGAGTACTTAAATTCTTCACTACAACAATAAAACCTTCGTAAATTAATACCCGATAAATAAATAACCCCGATAAAATTAATAATTTGTCCTGTCCCAACTTGGCACAAGTACAAATTTGGACTCCAATCAATAAAGTAACAAGATAATATTTTTTTTTGAAATCTCAGTGTACATATATTGGTCCTAACAAAACTATCAATTAATAATTACTAAAAAATTTCATATATATATACATTTGTATTATCCACTTGAAAATTCTAAGACTGTTAGTAAAAAAATGAATTTATAGTCACTTGTTTTTTGTTGAACACGTTTTAGTTGAGAAGCCATAGTTGGTATGATTTAAAAAAAAATAAAAAAAATCAATGGTCGATATATAGTGATCAATTTTTTAACCTTGTTTATCTACGTTGGTAAATGCCATGAACCATGCATTTTACTTATATTAAAAAACACTGTACATATGTCATTCAAACATTCAAATTCAATTAATATGTGAATATGAATTCATAGAATGTCTATTGGAACTTTTTTTTTTTAATTTACTTTTGATCTCTAATTGTACCCACAAAGTCCTGGAAGAGAGTGTATTAGTAAGAGACCTGACATACGGATTAATATTCATAAGTACATGACAATATTTAAAACAATATCAATAATATTTTATGCGTGAACATTTTATATTATAACTAGTACTATTGGACTTGAAAATTTTATTGATCAATTATACATATACTAAAATCTCATTAAGTTAATAAATTATTAACTTATCCATTATATAATATATCTCGGTCGCGACATGATTATTTTAAAGAGGTTTTGCTTTTCTTCTTTTAGTTTTCTTCCACGTATGTATTATGTTTGGTTAACAGATGTCCCTGATAACAAATCGATCAATTGAATGAAGTTTTGATTAGAAAACGGATTTTCGATGAATCTCAGTGATACTATTAGCTAGCTACAAGTAGGCTATCTTCTGGAAAATACTACTAGTACCCTTACCATGATCCAACTGTATGCGATGTATGAAGTTGAGTTATTGGAGGAGTATTGCCGCAACCCGGCGGCAACATGCCCAGTCTACGGCGGTCCAGGCGGCGCTTCATCAAAGCCAACAATACTGTATCGGTCCAGAATCTTTCGATCTCGTCATTCAAAGTTGGGCAAATTAAATTGCATAGGTATGAATGAAGCTGTGTTCATTTTCGTACAAATAGTCTAATTGTAGTTCAAATACGAACAAATTATATGTTATGTGTCGTATTTGAGTGTTTGAGATAGGGAAGTTTTTGATTAATTAATATAATCTGGTTGGGGATTCAAACTTTCTCATGATTTAATTAATCGGCTTAGGCATTTATCTAGAAAAAGGTTTTTTCGAGCTACATATGTCCTCATTTTGTAGTTGAAAATGGTCCTGCTCTGTCGATGTATTCGTGTAGAAAGTGTTGGGATAGGAAGGTTTCTAATTACTTATCTTCCTATGCATTTATGTGGAGAAGCTTTTATCGAGCTATCATCATACAATATATAAAAACACAGTTTCGGTTTTTCCAAAACCAATCAGATTAATCCAACTGAGATTTTAGTTCCTGACTTGGCCTATGCCAGGTTCTGACATCTGGCAGCATGCATATGTGTAAATTTTTTAATATTTTGGACATTAAAATAAAAGAAAAGAGAAGTTCAAGCGCTTAGACAGATTAAATTCAGTTGGTTATGGAGTATTAAGACCATCCACTATCACAACTAAAATTTGGTTGTGCCGCGGAGCGACCGCGAGTCGGACCGCCCAACGCCCACTATGGTGGCGGTCGCGACCGCGGTCATAGAGATTTTTTAATTTTTTTATTACTTATAATAGTTATATCAGTAAGAATATTTAAATTTATAGAAGATTTGAAGTTGAAAATGGTATTTTTTATTTAAATCAAGCAACAAAATCGAACAACATAAATTACTAATGAAAAGGGTGAATTGTGAGGTATGAAAAAATAAATCTTCACTGGTCTTTATTTGTAGATCTCGAAAAAATATAACCATCGGTATAATTTTTATATTTTTTAAAATTCAAAATAACAAAAAAAAATTAAAAAGAAAATAAAAAAGGGGTTGGGCCCCACAAAAATGAACTCACTCAGTCGTGGAACAACTGAGTGAGGTGTGGGGATCAATTGATCCCCACGACCGCCCACAAGGGGTGGTCCAAGATTGCCTACGACCGCCCCATAGTGGGCGGTCTAACCGCAATCAATTTCAATAACCCTCAAAATCTCGAAACCCAACATCACCAAACCAGAGGCCATATATGAATTGATGTCTATGGAAATACCCAGTAATAACTTATCCCATTTTCTGAGTTTGTCACATTGCTTTAAGGATCGAAGCTGTAAGTCATTCACCGTTTCTCAGTCGTCACCCAATGCAGATGGTCTTAGGCCCAGGGTGCTTATCATGTCTGAGTTCGGTCGCGTTTATATGGACAATCGAATAGCAACATCTTCAATTTTGAGTTCTTCCCACACCGTTACAGTGAAGTGAAGGTATGCTAACATCTTATTTAGGCAGTTGTTTTTCATTTTTTGCAGTATATGCGAATATATGAATATATACCCATGAGTTTTAATTGTTCTATACATGCGTATCTATTCACTCTCTTATATCTCTTTGATTTGATTATGTTGTGTTGCTATATGGAAACCCATAATGTCCTGTTATCGGTACAGTATAACTTGGGCAGCTATAGCTGATACATTATGATTTATGTGCAAAATGATGGCCTGTTAATTTGAGTGTTGGGCAGGCCGTGTGTCATTCAGACCAGTGCTCCAGGAATCTAATGGACATGTGGTGGCATGAACGTAGAAAGTAAAGAGTAGCAATGGAACTTTGGAAACCTAAGCGATACCAGCAAAATAAGCGGTCAAATTTGCTCAGCGTTCTATTTGAAGGAGACAAAAACAATATAGAAGTGATGATTTCTATTGCTGAAAGGAAGATATCTCAATTGGTTGAAGGTAATGTAATTTAGAAAACTTGGACTTTCTTTTGCTTGGTTTTCATTCATTCCTTCACGATTATGCTGCTATATAAAACTTATGTGTTCCTTTCATTCAAGTTAACTTTTCAATACATATTTCTCATTGAAACATGATTTGGCTGGAATGACACTTTAAAGAAGCCGGATAAACTCAAAGCGATCCATTTGTGACAAACATTTATGCTAAGTTATTGATTTGAGGATGTCATTTAGCGGTATTTAGATTATGTTTTCCAATTACTACAATAGGAAAGAAAACTCTCTTGCACTTCTCCAACACATAACATTCTTAAGTTGTTTATGTAAGTTATACTAATACTCTAACCAAATGCATGGACCTCATCTGCCAGCCCCGTTAGTTAGTACTCCCTCCCCCAACAAATGTCTCATTTTGATTTTTTACAGTACTTTTTTCACCTTTAACTACGAACCGTACATGTAAAATGTTCAATAAAATTATATAATTAAAATTTTAGAAGTAAAGTTCATTGTACAATTTAATTGAACATTTTACATTTTTATGGTTTAAGATTAAATCGTAGTCAAAGTTGAAAAATGTTGACCGTAAAAAGTCAAAATGGGACATTTGGTTTGGGACGAAGATAGCTTTCAGACTTTTTTTTCTTCTTCCAGATGGAGATGTCTCTTGATCTGCTGCAAACCTATTGCTTGGGGATGGAAAGCACACATCAATGCCTCTAGAAGTGATAAACCTAAAGCTTTATTAATGTATACCCTTGGTTAGATGAAACTTAATTATAAAATCACATTTGTTAATACCTTATTTTGTGACTCTGCAGCGAAAGCTAGAAGATTTTATGAATTTCCCAATTTGCTGTCTCCATGAAATTCGTTGCTAAAGCTTGCGATGCTACTTCATAGGAGATTTATCATATCCTCAGAAGTTGTAATCTATAGTTTGCATTTTTTGAATGCAAACTACAGATTTACAAAAAAAATTAAATATTTTTTGATGTAATAATAGCTTCGTGATCTTTGTTCTAATTAGGCCTACGCAACGGACGGTACGGATCGATCCGCATCCGTTTGACCGGATATCCGGTCAAACGGAAGAAGAAAAGGTCCATCCGTTATCCAATCCGTTCAGAGCGGATCGAATACAGATAAATCCGTCGGATAACGGATAAATTCGTCGGATATCCGTTATCCGGCAAAATAATTAAAAAATTACATAACAGAACATGAAAAAATACACAGCACAGCAGGCAGCACTACAACAAGGCAGGAAATAAGAAACTGCAGCAGAAGGGCAGAAATTGTAGCAACAGAAGAAATGAGAAAATTCACAGCATAGACCCATAGAGAAAGGAACAACAGAAAGAAGAAA
Organism: Plantago rugelii; assembly: GCA_036897785.1. Classification (NCBI taxonomy): domain Eukaryota; kingdom Viridiplantae; phylum Streptophyta; class Magnoliopsida; order Lamiales; family Plantaginaceae; genus Plantago; species Plantago rugelii. The sequence goes on along the minus strand of JAYMSS010000072.1, from coordinate 7,310 downwards.
CAAGAGAGAAAGAAAAAGCATATGGAAGAGAAAAGGCGGACGTATCTGAGCGGCTGTCCGACTTGAGCGGCGGAGGAAAGAGACGCGGTGAGGCGGGAGATCTCCGACCTGAGCGGCGGAGCTCTCCGATGTGAGCGGCGGAGAAGAGTTAATTGGGTGTCTAAGCGTGAATTGGAAGAGAAGAAGGCTGAGTGTTTGTGAATTGTGAAACTATGACCTAATTGATGTATTATGTAATTATAATTATTTAATATTAAAAAAATAAACGGATACCGGATATCCGCCGGATATATCCGTTTTATCCGTTTCCCACAGATAGGCGAAAATCGCATCCGTTATCCGATCCATTAGCTAACGGATTGAATTGATCCGATCCGTAAATGCGGATAAACGGACCGGATCCGCAGATACGGATAATATGAGCAGCCCTAGTTCTAATCCTTTACTTTGTTTCAGGACATATGCGGAATATGGTGGTTTTTGTGATTTTTGCGTGTGGAGAGGGTATTTTATCTTGTGAATTCAGTTGCATTGTGCCGGCATAGAGTTTCCCATAGCACCAACTGAAAAAGCAGTCAATTAGTAGCTCAATAAAGAAGTCGACTTCAGGGATCACTGGTCCAGCCTTGCAATAATGTGAGCACCTCTGATTTTCTACACAAACTGTGTTACTTCCATATTCTCCAAGATCCATGCTTGACACGAAAAACAAAGGATGTGTAATGATTGATGTAATTTTGTTTGAATATATTGCATTGCGCCGAATTAAAATATAAAATGTACAAGATCTAATATATAGTGCTTAGCTTCTAACTTTGAAAAGGACAAACTTAAGCAATTCAAACTGGAATCCGTTTTGCCTTACAAACAACAGTTACAATGGAACTTCTTTTCCTGAAATTTCGATCTACCCTTTGTGAGAGAAATATTGTCATTTTTTTATTGACTTCCTGTCAGTAGTTTGATATAAAATAATTGATCATTTTTTTGTTTGGTAACAGATATAGAGGGATGTATGAAGCTACATTATTTAGATGGATTTAAATATGTGATTCTAGAGTTGTCACCATTTTAGCTATGGTAACGAAAGTAGTTTCATCTCCTTTTAGTCCGACTTAACTCATCTACTCACTCTTAATACTTAGAAAGCATTCAAGTAATTTCCATTACAACATTTAGCTTACTTCGAATCTCTTGGTTTTCTACCACAATTGATATAACCGTGCATTTTATCATTGTCTCCTTTATGTTTTTCATTTGATGTTTATGTGTTCCCTGTTCAGATATCCAAAAATTTGCCTTGCAAATTGGAAGGAATCTCAATGTCATGTTAATTGGTTATGCTCAGCTTGGAGCTCGATTATGAGGTCTTTTATTTTTGCAGTGTACTCCTCTGAATTTTGTTGATCCATATTTAGTACATAGGTCATGGATCGGATAGTGGTTCCTAGAGTTTGGTTAGCTATTACCTTCAAGAGAGTTATTATTCAGACCATGATGAATATTGAACTATTGAGTGGATTGGTGGTTTTAGGGCTTTTTTAATTGTTAGATTAACTTTGGATGGTAAACCTGGAGTTTTACTTATTTAAACACATTGATGATGGAAAAGTGGCATTGAGTTTTATGAAGAGGATGATCTACCTAACCATGTTGTAGTGAAATTGGAAGTGTGATTGGCAGCCACCACTGAAGTTGACGATTAAATATGTTTGTCATATTGTGTATGGCATTTTGTTAAGGCATAAGATGTTACTTAATTTGTTTTTGTTGATGTCTTCATATTACTTGAGGAATGATTAAATTTAGAAAGTTAGTTTGCTGGTGAATTAATGTTATCTATATATTATTAAAAGCTCAGTTTCTATTCCATCCATTTTGTATAGGACTGAAGCCAAGATTGAATGAGGTAATTAATAATAATTTTGATTTATTTTTTTTCTAAATTCATCAAATAAAATACATGTAAGGAAATAGATTGAATGAGGCCAATATTTCTATTATTTCCGTATCAACATTTAATTAGATTTATTCAGTCAACAAGCAAAATATGGTACCAAATCAATCATGTTTGTGTCAATTCAACAATGCAGAAAATAGACGGACCTAAAATAATTCAACTAAAATAGAACAATTTAGCTGTCAAAGGGAATTCATTAATTAACACACACTGTCTCTCTCTCTTATTTGATTATTTCCAGCCATAATCTAGCTCTTGATATCGCCGCCTCTTTCTATTCCCTCCACCGCACAGCCCCTCCGCCCGCCACCGCAAAACCGCTCATTCGCGCATGCAGCATCATATGCTTCTCTCCGCCTTCTTCATCCTCGACTAACCATATATTCATTCAAAGAAGTGATTGCATAATTTGCATTGCTCCATTTGTTCAAATTGATTCATGAATTTTGGAAATTATAAACTCATTGTCGAATTTAGGGTCGTCAACAGGTAAACTTGGATAAAAACTCAATTAGTATTTGCATTTGAATTGTTAAGCATGTAGGTGAAATAGTTCTAGAAATAAGAATGTGTTATGTGTCATCTATGCTTATCTAATTGATGGATTTGTTCAGCTAATGTTGATTTTGTCAATTAGGCAATTTAGGCGTTTGTTGGTGTCATAGAGGCCATTTTGATTGCAAGAGTTGTTTGTGGCTATTTCTTTGGAATTCGATGATCCTGTCAGAGGTTAGTCACTCCTGGGATTGTACTTATTCTTCTTATATTAGCAGTTTACTTATAATGTTCTGTAGTTTGTTTAATACAATTTGGATTCGCCATCTCGATTTCTTCTTCAAAGCTCTAGCCCTTTATTATTTTTATAAACTGAATTGTATTTATCGGTTTTGAATTTATTGAAGGAAGATATCGAGGAGAAAGTTCAGATTGAGGACAGAATGTCTCTATCGGGAAATCTCAATGATGTTTTGCAAGGTGATGATAATTTAATTGTTATTATATGTATATATAGTTTATATATCCTTTAAAGTCTGGAATTAATAAATTTAATTGTATTGTTCTGAATTGTGTAGAGGGAATGTCGATCTAGATGGAGTTGAGAAGCTAATAAGTAGCTTCACGGCATGAAATTGACCTCGAAGATAAGAGGTTTGCACAACTTAATTGTTGGTGATCGTGTTTATGTGTGTGTAATTTAGGTGATTGGTGGAAAGTCTAATGTAATTTTTCTTGGTTGTGTGCTCAATTAGGTGAGCTCCAGCCTCCAGCTCTTCAAGTAGATAGTAGTAGACCTATGATATTTTGGCTTCATCGACATGTTGTTAACAAGTACGTACTTTCTCCGTCCCGTACCATGTTACGCATTTTAACTTTTTTTGGTTAACCGTTTTCAACTTTGACTACGAATAAATCTTAAACGTAAACGGTAAATGTAAAATCTTCAATTAAATTATATTATTATACTTTAAGGACTAAAGTTTCATAATATAATTTAATTGAATATTTTACATTTGCAGTTTAAGATTAATTTGTAATCAAAGTTAAAAAAATTTGACCGCAAAAAGTCAAAGTGAAATACTTAGTTCCGGGACGGAGGAAGTACATTGTAACGAAGAATGGCGAACTAGTGTCTATTGCGTATTGGTGTAGGGTTTTGTTTTGTTTTCACCAAAACCTAACCAAACCATGTCACTTTCCCCATTTCATTCGAAAGAGTACTGGTAACCTAATTTATCCCTCTCTCTCAATCCAAATATAACTCACGCTTTCTCTGTTTGTTCAAGTATAATTTCAATTGGTTTTTCTTCCAGCTTTGATTTGATCAACAATGGCGGATAAGGACCAAGATCACCGAATCTTCGTTGGGGGTTTAGCGTGGGACGTCACTGAGCGTCAGCTGGAAAACGCATTCAGTCGTTTCGGCAAAATTCTGGACTCTCAGGTTCTATATCTATTAATCTTAAATATTTTAGAAGCACTTTGAATGGTAAATATTATCTGGCAATGCTCAACAGTGATATTGAGATTTCTGTATTTTGTTGATAGATGTTAAGGGAAAATGGGAGAAGAGTTCATGGGGAAGGAAGCTTGTCGTCCAGAAAAGAAGAGCCGCCTTGAACGATTTTGATCGATTCAAGCTAATGTTGGCTAAAATCAAGGTCTGTTTGAAAGCTTCATTTCATATTGGTTTATATGAATGTCATGTTTCGTTTTAGTAATGATTAAAGCTTTTGTGATTGAAATTAATTAGATCAGAACCAAAACTGTGCAACTTTTGAAATATCAAATATGGTGGCTAATTAGCCAGTTACACATCAGCTTAATGGCTGTTGATCTGTGTGAATGGTCAGTAAGCTCACCTAGATTATTATGGTGTCAGTCTCCATGTGAACCTTTTGTTGTTTCATTGCTGCCGTTGGTAGTTTCATTGCTGAGGCTATTCACCTACATCCCCTGCTCATAACTCATACTATGGCAAGAAAATGAATTAAAAAGTAACTGCAACTCATTTTGTATGATGCATGAAGCAAAAATCAGCTTTCCTCGATGCCTGTGCTTTGGCTTTTTTATAACTGGCATGTTATTGTCTTAATGTCGTAACCAAGTCATCCCTTCCAACATCTATCTTTTGTGAAATCTTATCTGTTTTTGAAATCTGTTTTGCACCATTTTGATCAAGATTACTTCAGCATCAGGATTTAAATACCTTAACCATCTCATGTCATGTTGGTGAAATTTAATTTAATTTTTTGCTTGGTTGTAGTAGAATTTTCTTTTTGTTTCATTAATACTAGTAAGTACTTCATTTTTCTTGCCGAATATTTTCCAGAAGCTCAGTTGTTCAGTAAAACTTCCCTTAAAGTTGTGTAATATTTTCAACCATAAAGTTTATAATCATGAAATAGCTTCTGTTATTCGTTACATGAAACATACATCCGTTAGAGCTCTGGTTCCATGCTACTGTTATCAAATAAAAGTCTTTATATTAGAGCAGAAATGGTTGGGATTTTCAAACAACATTTCTAGTAGTGTTTTTGCAGGAAATGCACTTGCTCTGTTCCTCTTCTTATCGCCTGTGTGAGTTGCTTCGTTTTCCTATGGTTTTCCATTCAAATCTCTCTCGATCTGTCAACAATCGGTTTTGATAATGTGATATGGTTGAGAAGTTTAGCTGTTCGCTATTGAACTTGTTGTTGTAATCGCTGTGTTTTTTCCCCTTTTTTTCTGATTTACTACTTTACATGACAGGCCTACCTTCAAAACGATTGTGAAGAGATGTTCGACTGAGCAGTTTTCTGGAATTCCGAGTGTTATGACCTTGCTCAACTGCTTGCTTTCTCTCTGGTCAGTTTTTTTTTAGCTGCATTTGTTATGTGTTTACTTTATCCTGATGTATCTATTTTAATCTGTAAAACAATGATATTATTGTGCTTTGAGCTGCAATTGTTCTGTGTTTACCTGTTAACAATGATAGTATCATGTTTTGAGCAGCAATTGTTCTGGGTTTATCGGTTAACAATGATAGTAATCAGAAAGCCTAGGATAATTTAGAAAACTACACTAAGAGGTATGATAGTTTTTTTCATGAACATGTGGCAAATTTGAAAGTCTTATGTGAAAGGCAAAGATTTGTTGGAAACTATAGAGACTTGTCACCCAAAATGGTTCTTGGCTGCTTATCTCCTTGACTGTTTCTGTAATTCCATGCTTATTATATGAGAATGAGGTTGTACTTTCTGTTTCGGCTGCTGAAGGTGGTACTCTCTTTCACACATTTGCTTACTTGCATTACTTTACACAGTCAGTTTAATTATTATGTTATAGGCCACCTAGTAATTACATGTTCTGTTTTCTTTTGAAAATGTAAATTCAATATGTTCACAAGTCATAAGTAACACCATATGTGAAGGATCAGGATTGGTGCACATTATTTTCCTTCTTAAAGTCATCATATTCTACCTGTTTTAGTCATTAAACTAGTTTTCTCTGTTCTCGTTGGGAATTATACTGTGAAGGAGTAGGAGATTATACTATCTCCAGATGGAGTAGTTCTACGGTGTTCATGAGCTGCTTTACGTTTGGCAACTTCCTAAAGTTTTTAGAAAAACAAATATCTTGCTTGATAATAATACGTTTTTCTGTAATACAACGGATTAGGTAAGGGAACTTCTATTACCTGAAGAGAAGAAAATTCCCAGTCTAATTACCATCAAAATGACATAGATTGAGAAGATTGATATGAAGATAACAAGGAGAGGTGATGTGCTCAAGATTATCACAAAGAAGGGAGAAAATGACCTTGCTGTTGTAACAATATTTCTTATGCTCGCTTTGTTTTCATTGGAATGGCTTGACCTCACATCACTCTTTGTACTGGTTCTTTCAGACTAGTTAGGTTTCCAACTGTACCAAAATGCCCTTTAAGGTGATTTATGTATATGTCTAGAGTTTTTGAGGTTCAAAGTTTTCTTCGTGCGTAACTAAGTGACTAGGATTTACTGTCTTTCTCTGTATAATTTTTCTGAATACAATATTTATGATTACTTGTCAGCAATAATAATGTGATTTTGGTGGATAAGTACAGGATTGATCATGCAGAAAATCAGATAACATTCTTCTTCTCTTTGATATTCTTCCTCTGATCCTTATTGATGCAGGTGTTACAATTGGCTAAGTGTTATATCACATGGCTTGCATATATTACGTTTAGTTGTTTCTTCAGTCTCTTCTGCTCCTGTAAAGTTTTGCTATGTTACAGTGCACGGACAATCTTCTTCACTACCTCGACTGTTTAGCGGTAGAAAACCAAGCATTGCTTCTTCTTTCTCCTACTCAGATGGTAAGTATATCTTCTTTTCTGTTCATTTCATTTTGTCGCTTAATGAAGTGGATTTTCATTCAGTTTATTTATCTAGCCCTCTCTTTTTTAAGCATGTGTTATCAACTTGAAGATGTATTCTATCTGGTCTGTGCGTCATAAAATATTAAGTGTTTGTGTCATTATGAACAAGAGATGAAGTATTTAAAGATATTATCAAGAGGGTGTTGTGTGCTATGTATAGTTGGAATTTTCTCTATTTCTTTTAATAGAATAAACTCCAGCTAAAATCATATTCAGAAATTTGATATTCTAAAGATGTAAATTGAAATGAGATTGAGTATATTGAATGACTGAGACACGAGAGTGCTATCCCTTTCTTAAAAATTAAGATGTTTGTTTCCATGATAGGAAAAAGGTAATCTTCATGTCTATCTCCTGTTTTATGTTTAATAATTTGTGATCTTGTTGAATATCAGAGTAAATATGTGCACAAACAGGGGAAGGCCTGTGAGATGTGCAAAATTCGAC